>WHVA01000687.1:0-50339 GCA_015179125.1 Gautieria morchelliformis
GCTGATTGTCTAATCGGACCCTGGTGCATGACGCTGTCCAAATCACGAGGGATACAATTAACCCGGTGATTGCTCGCCGCACAGAAAATATCGGAAGTGATCTACACAGTGAAAATGATAACAGATGTGAAAATGATACAGATCGGACGGTATACAATATTTAACATTCCAAACAGGCTCTCCCTTCCAGCACTTCTTACCCTAAATACCCATCGCGGCATCACCTGCAACAGAACGCGCGCGAAAACCAACTGCGAGCTTGAAAGTTTTGGAACACGGGGCGGTTTCGATTCGCCGGGGTGTCACGGTACCGTCACCACTTGGGAACCCACTCTGCTGGATCGATCATTAGTTCCGTCTGTCTGCTGAGTATAAGTAATAGGCATACCTAGTATGGTCGACGGGCAGCGGGTCGCCTCTCCCTCTCTGCAGCACGCCGTCCCCTTCCCCCATCTCCTCTCGCTTGGGTGTCCCTCGCAGAGCCTGGCAGCCTGCTCCGGCTGGACCCCTCGCCCAGATCGGGTCGCGGGACCACGGGTGCATATCGTTGCACAGGTTTCCGAGGGCGGTTGCTCCTGCGCGGTAATTTTGTGACGGGCGGTGGGGGTGGGAGGGCCGGGATGGGCGGGGGTGGTGGGACCACCGCGGATGTATATCTTTGTACCGGGTTTCGAGGGCGGCTGCTCCTGCGCGGTAAATTTGGTATGGGCGGTGGCGGTGGGGGCGCTGGGATGGGCGGCGGCGGTGGGAGTACTGGGATGGGCGGCGGCAGTGCGAGCGCGTGAATGGGCGGCGGTGGTGCGGGCACCGGGATGGGTGGCGGTGGTGCGGGAATCGGGATGGGCGGCGGCGGTGCGAGCGCGTGAATTGGTGGCGGAGGTGCGGGCACCGGGATGGGCGGCAGTGGTGCGTGCGCCGGGAAGGGCGGCGGCGGCGCGAGCGCCTGAATGGGCGGCGGTGGTGGCAGCGCCGGGATGGGCGGTGGCAGTGGGAGCCCTTGGATGGGGAACAGGAGCTCTGCTCGGAGAAGAGGGCGCATCTCCTCCTCCCATGTCATCGGAGACGCATGTTGGCACGGGCAAAGTCCGATTTCATGGAAACCGGGGAGAATGTTACGGTTCATTGCGCACAAATGGTGGTTGTTTGCAAGATCAGAAATGGGAGGGTTGAGGGTACCGATAGGCTTATATGAAGATTTTCCACTGAGCGGGCCGGCTGGCCTTTTTGAACAAAGGCCATGCTTACTAATCAATTGAACGGGCCATTGCTGCGGCCGCCATAGGAATTAGTGACACAAGCACGCACCCATACTTCCCGCAATCCTGCTGTGACAATAAACCTTACAGGATGAGCTTTCTTGACGTCCGAGAAACAATCTAGCTAATCCTCTCTCTAGGTCGTGCTTTATCGTTGCAGGGAAACGTATGTTCCCCCCTATTCCTAATACCGTTTTTCAGCTATTCTCTCGCACTAGTTTTTAGAGATGCCACGGTCACGAATATAATCCATCTTCACGTCATTTCCTAAACTCATCACATTCTTCGGTGGAATCTCTTGATGTTCGCCATGCTACCAGCCTTTGGAGGAGCTCTACATCCTTCTCATCACCATCAAGGCCTAAAATATCCTCCAGGACATCGAGATGCTTCACCTGTTTGCTCGCGTTGTGTCCGACCTGTGTCGATCAGCTGAGATTTTGATGCACGCGTTCGAGCTGCTCGGCGCATTCGATGAAATTGTGAGCCTGGGATGGAGGGACCAGATTAATCTCATGCAGGTGAAAAGTAAACCTGCATGCCGTCTTACAAGAAAGCTAAGCAGACACAGGGATATGCTTGCTATTGGGGGGATGTTAACGCGTCGCTACAGAGTGCATATACAAATTCGTCAACATCTCGCTTTGTCACTCTTGCGTGAGGGCGGCCTGACGTCGCTTGACTCAAGGGGGTTCTCAATTTGAGCATCGCCGACCCGGGCTTGCACGCGTTCGGCTCGGGCTTGCCACCCCCTCCTTGACCTGCAGTTTAAGCACCATCCGAACGCTGGGAAATTCAACACCGCTGATCGTGTGGTTGCCCTCAACGACCCCAACAGGGCCTTCCCGGTAGGCCCACCGCTTGGCGTTCTCAAATGGGGATACACCGGCGGCAGAAAGATGAAAGTTTCGTGCCCTTATCGAGTACGTTGCTCACCGTGCCTACAGGGGTTATAGCCGTTAATGTTTGCTCCGTAAATATCTGGCCGACATCTGCGGTTGTAGTTTTTATACTTTCCTCGTCGTCCTCACTGTTGATTACATCATCACCATCCTCTCCCGTGTTCATAATGCACTAGGTGGGTACCCGCGCTTCACGCGGGGGTGTAGGTCAAGCGCCTTGGTAAGGTCAAATGCATCAGTAAGGTCAAGTGAATCTGTAAGGTCAAGTGCATTGGGGTAAATAGGATCATGCAAAATATATCCCTGATCATATAGTATCATGAATCATGTATGCACCCATGGAACAGCTGAACATGCAGAGCTCTCTCTCGACCTCTGGGATGGGCCTCCCAGCAACTCTTGACATGAAAGTGGTAATAGTCTTGACTGAATCATCAG
This sequence comes from Gautieria morchelliformis, assembly GCA_015179125.1. Lineage (NCBI taxonomy): Eukaryota > Fungi > Basidiomycota > Agaricomycetes > Gomphales > Gomphaceae > Gautieria > Gautieria morchelliformis. The sequence goes on from WHVA01000687.1 coordinate 2,597, forward strand.
AGATTATAAGATTGGGCCTATTGTCATAATCCACAGGTTTCAAAGCTTGTGCATTGTGAAATAGATCCAATAGTGATCTTGGGGATCCTGAATTTTGACAATGTGGTTATATCGATATGCCAGCTGATCCTCCGGTGACACTGTCACAGAACCAGAAACAATACCAAAATCAGAAATGGGGGAAGACCCAAAGTGCAGTTGGATAGCATGTCCTCACACGTAATGTGTCCTCACAGGTAGTGTGTCCTGTAACGTGTCCTCACAGGTAGTGTGTCCCCACACGTAACGTGTCCTCACAGGTAGTGTGTCCTCACAGGTAGCATGTCCCCACACATAACATGTCCCCACAGGTAGTGTGTCCCCACACGTAATGTGTCCCCACACGTAACGTGTCCCCACAGGTAGCATGTCCCCACAGGTAGCATGTCCTCACAGGTAGCATGTCCCCACTGGTAGTGTGTCCTCACACGTAACGTGTCCCCACACATAACATGTCCCACACATAACATGTCCCACACGTAATGTGTCCCCACAGGTAGCGTGTCCTCACACATATCAGGGACATGTATCAGTATCTATTTTGTGACATATATAGACATAAATAAAATAGCAAAAGAAACCACATTTAAGCAGCTGTTGTCATTAATTTTAGCAAAGCCTGGATAATTTATTGATATCTACCTTTTAAAAAAATGTCAAAAAATGTACAGTACATGTAACCTGAAGCTGGTATTATTTTAGCAAAGTCAGGATAATTCATTGATATCTATACTTATTTTTCAACAAAAGATAAAAAAAAACACACTACATTAAAACAGAAGTTGTTGTTAACTTGAGCAAAGAAGTTATTGATATCCATTTGCGAAGAAATGTCAAAAAAATATAAAGGATATTTAAGTTGGCTGTTATTGAGGTTAGCAAGTTGCATTTATTGATGTCTATTTGCGAAAAAATATCGAAAAATGTACAGGATATGTAAGTTGGCTATTGTTAAGGTTAGCAAGTTAGGTTTATTGATAGCTATTTGCGAAAAAATATCGAAAAAATAAACAGGCCATTCAAGCAGAAGCTGGTGCCAATTCACAGCCAAAGGCAGAAAAGCCCAGAGAAGCCCAGAGACATCCAGAGACACCCAGAGCCAAGCCAAAGCAATAGTAAGCCCACCAGTACAACCAGAACACAGAAAGACCCCAGTGGGGAGTGCGGTTCTGCAGCACCGCTCTCTTTATACCAAGCGAAGGGTCGTGCATGGACCACCCTCGTATGGTCGCGTGAACCGGTCATGTGACCTGGAACGCTGCGTCAATGGTCTGGCCTGGGCCAGGGGCTAGGGCTCACGGCTGCACCGCTCGCGTCCGATTGGCCAGCTGACTAATGCTGACCTAAAACCTGACATAAGCATGACGCCCACAACCCACTGCCCTCATTTAACTCTTAGACTAGGTGGATACCCGCGCTTTGCGCGGGGGTGCAAATCAAACGCCTCGGTAAGGTCAAACGCATCAGCAGGGTCAAACGCCTTGGGTAAATCAAACTTGGGATAAGTCCAACACATTCGGATAAAAAAATTTCTTTCAGATAAGTATAACACATCAAGGTAGGTAATGTTATGACCATGCTGCTTGACCAACTCTGGTACCTCCATGCCTCCTCTGGCTCTATTCTGCAACGTCCACACTTTGACCTTTTGATCCCCTTGTTCTTTACTATTCACATACTTCCCCTTTTGACTCTATTCACCGGCCTTCCCTACTTGACCCTTAGCATAGCAAGTCCGGAGCATCAGGAGATCCATTTGTTCCACTATCAATTAGACCCACATTCCCCTTGTTCTTTTGCCTATTGATTGTTCTTAGTTCACCTGGCACCCCCTTGTAGTTCCTCTTGTTCCATATTAGTTACTTACTCCATTTATCCTAGTTACTTTTGCTTGCACTGGAATTGCTTACCTCTACATTCTGACATGTTGTCTCAGCTCTTTGTATAAAACCCAGTCATGTGTGCCTCTGTTCTGCAATCAGATAATTGACTTTGATATGTGACTCCCTTTGCACTGTTTCCTGTTCTTACCACAGCAAGTACTTGCAAGGCCTCTGTCTCTCTGACCTCTGCCTTCCAACTCGATTTCTGATATCCAACTTAACTCGATTCTTGAACCCTTACCTCTAGGTGGATACCCATGCTTCACACGGGGGTGTAGGTCAAACGCATTGGGTAAATCAAACTTGGGATAAGTAAAACACATCTCATTGCAATTGAAAGTAGCTATAAGTAACACATCAAGATAGGTAATGTCTCTACACATGTCTGCATGTGCCCAAGGATAGCGTGCATAGCATGTCCTCCATGCATAGTGTGTCCCTCAAATATAGCATGCTTATTGTGTCCCTGGTTTGTAACATGACCCCACACATAACATGTCCCCAAGTATAGTGTGCATAGCATGTCCTCCATGCATAGTGTGTCTCCACATGTAGCATGTCCCCAAGTACAGTGTGCATGGCGTGTCCCACATGCATAGCATGTCCCTGGTTTATAGCATGTCCCCAAACATAGTGTGTCCCTAAATTATAGCATGTGTGTCCCCCATGCATAGCGTGTCCACATGTGTAGCATGTCCCTACATGTAGTGTGTGTAGCATCTCCCTCAAGTATAGTGTGCAAAGTGTGTCCCCAATGCATAACATGTCCCCCAAGTATAGCATGTGTAGAATGTCCCTTGTTTGTAGTGTTTTCCCCTGTAGTGTGTCCCTTGTTCGTACTGTGTCCCCCAAGCATAGTGTGTCCCCACATATAATGTACACATCCCCATGCATAGCGTGCGTGTGCCCATGTATAGCCTGTGTGTCCCCATGCATAGCATGCTTGTCCCCATGCATAACATGCATGTCTCCACTCATAACATGCGTGTCCTCACGCATAACATGCATGTCTCCATGCATAACATGCGTGTCCCCATGCATAGCGTGCATGTTAGTGTGTGTAGCATGCCCCTCAAGTATAGCATGCATAGCATGTCCCAATGGCATGTGTAGCATATCCCCAAGGGCTTCAAAGTGAAGCAAGCAGGGGCTGTTACTTATCATTAACTTTTCGCAAACTCAGGGACATGTATCAATATCTATTTTGTGACATATACAGACATAAATAAAATAGTAAAGGAAGCCATGTTTAAGCAGCTGCTGTCATTAATTTTAGCAAAGTCAGGATTATCTATTTTTTGAAAAATGTCAAAAGAAATGTCGAGTACATTTAAGCTGAAGTTGTTATTAATTTTAGCAGAGTCAAGATTATCTATTTTTCGAAAAATGGCAAAAAAATGCACTGTACATTTAAGCTGGAGCTGTTGTCAATTTTCATAAAGTCAGGATAATTTATTGACATCTATCTGTGAAAAAATGTCAAAAAAGTACAGTACATTGAAGCAGAAGCTGTTATTAATGCCCAGCCAAAGCCAGAGAAGCCCAGAGACTGACAGAGAAACCCAGAGCCCAGACAAAGCCATAGTAAGCCACCAGTATAGCCAGAGAGGAGTGCCTGGTAAGCAGCTTTACAGTAAATAAAACAACAAAAAACCACATTGAAAGCAGAATCTGTTGTGGTGAATTTTAGAAGAAACTCATTGGTGTCTATTTGCGAAAAAACCCTGAAACATATTGATATTAAAATACTTTTTTTTCAGCAGTCTTTGGATGTTATTTAAATCTATTTACGAAAAAAATCACAAAAATATAATGCACATGTGACAATACTATATGATGAAAAAAAAGGGAACCAATAAAATTACCAACACAAATAAAATAAAATACATGGCAATGCATTAAAAAAAAGATATTACCTACCAATAGAAAGCCAGCCAAGCCAATAGATAGCCAGCCAGCCAAAGCAATAGACAGCCAGCCAGCTAAAGGAGGAGACAGCAGGCAGCAGCCAGAGCAGACAGTGGATAGAGCAGACAGCAGAGAGAGGAATTGCCGGTTGCGCAGGTTCCTGGCGTTCCCTCCTTACCGTTTGGCCTTTATACCACGCGTGCATGTCATGCACAGACCATGCTCGTGTATGCGCGCTCTGGTCGCAAACGGGTCACGTGACCACTGCGCAGCGTTCATGCTCGCGGCTGACCTAAAGAGAGAGCCCTGGAGCCAGCAGACTGGCATAAACCAGTGATAGGGCCAGGGGCTCGCAGCTGCACCGCTCGCGCGCTCCACTGACAAACTAATGACCAAGCATTGGTCAGCGCTCCCACAACCTCCCACCGAGGCACTTTCATATAGTGTAACTAAGTGGATACCTGCACTTCGCGCGGGGGTGCAAGTCAAACGCCTCGGTAAGGTCAAACGCATCAGTAAGTCTAACGCATCAGTAAGTCTAACATATCAGTAAGGTCAAGTGCATTGGGGAACATCAAAGTAATTAATTTGCATCAAGTAGATATCAGAAATCAAGGCACTCTAAGTAATACATCGTTATATACAATGTTGGTTGTGTTCAAACCCTCCTCAAGCAAGACCTTCACTTTGTTCCAGCTTGTTCCCCTTGAAACACCAACATACAACCGACCATGTCCAAAAACTGGATATCTCAGGTCCAGCCCAACCGTACCCAAAGACTGTCCCTGAGACTTTTTGATGGTCATTGCAAATGCCACACGCACTGGAAACTGTCTCCTCTGCAGCACAAATGGTAATTCTCCCTCTGATGGTGAAATAGTGATCCTGGGGATGAAAGCAGTATTTCCTGCATGTGGACCTGAGATGATCCTGACCTCCAACACTCTATTCCTCATCCTCACCAACCGCAACCTGGTCCCATTGCATAGCCCTTGCTTCTTATCCAAATTGTGCAACATCATCAGAGGCACTCCAGGCTTGACTTCCAAGTGAGCAGGAGGAAGACTGCCCATCTCTATGGAATTCAGATACTCCACAGGATACTGCTCTGCAAAGTCGGTTTCCTTGACAGAATCTACACAGTGGAAGACCTGAGCATCACCTGGAAACTGCCTCAACACCATGGAATTGATCTCATTGACCTCAGTATTTCTGGGACAGAGGATGGCCCGCTCCAAGAAATAATTGTCCTGGGCAGGGACTGCATTGCCAATGCCAGGGTATATTTCCTGGATCAGCTCTGCAATTCCAGGGCCACAAACCATGTGTTGAGGGAGTGAGAAGGTATGATCTAGTGGGAGATCCTTTCCCTGACCCACATTCCGCAGCCATTCTGCAAACCTGGCTCTGTCAGGGTCATTTCTCACCCGCATGGTCTCTGTCAGATGGAGGACCTTGATCTTTGGCCACAGATATGACTTCTGAAGGGTAGCTCCCATGATATCCTCCTTGGAGCCTTTGGGGACAATTGGGAGAGTCTGCTGAAAGTCACCTCCAAAGGCGACTGTGATGCCACCAAAGGGTCTGTCAGGCTGGTCAAGGAAATCCCTCAGTGTCCTGTCAATGGCCTCTACGGCATGGCGATGCTGCATTGCAGCCTCATCCCAAATGATGAGCCTGGCCAGTCTCAGCATGTCAGCCTTGTCAGAGTTCTTTTTGATGGAGGAGAGAGAGCGCTCATGGACAGGATCGGAATTCCAAGCATGCTATGAGAGGTTGTACCCTTAGTGAGGATAAGTGCAGCCATTGCAGATGAGGCTACTGCAATCACAATGAGGCTCTCCGCTCTACAGGAGTGGATTAGGGTGTTCCATGTGAATGATTTCCCAGCGCCCCCTGAGCCAGTGACAAAAAACATTTGCCCGTTAGGTTTCCCATGAGCATCTATGTCCAGTGCCGACCGTAATATCTGATCATGCGCAGACCTTTGCCCCTCATTCAGCTTGGGAACCTCCTCATCAGCCATCTGCCTCTCTTGAACAGGGTCATAGTCCCTCTGCTCAGCTATGAACCTGTTTCCAATCAGGACCTCCCACTCGCCTACCACCCGAGGCATATCTTTAAAGCTGCTCAAGGACATTCCATTACGCTGAAGGAGTTTATCCAAGAGAAAGAGGCCAAAATCATAGACCTGATCATCCTGTGGCTCCTGGATATTGTGTCTGGTTTGGAGCCGATGTCTGAGATCATCACATATGTGCTCCTTGAAGCCATCCCATAGTCTGTCAGGTTGTGAGGGAATGCAATGACCAAGGATGGTGGCAAAGAGATGTCTGAGCTGAGCGCCTGTTTTCATGCCACTGGCTTCCTGGAGACACAACCTCCACTCCTGATCATCCTCCAGAAGTCCCCTGGAAAGACAGGCCTCCTTGTAAGTAGCACATTGTATGCCATCCACTGTCCTAAGCTCCTCAAAGGATCTGGCCCCCTTGACCACCGTGAGGAGAGTGCGTAAATAAAATCTCTCTCCTGATTTTGGGCTTGCAAAGTGAAGGCGTCCAATGCTATATCCCCTTTGACGTGGTGTCCATACCCTTTCCTCTTTTTTCCAGGTAAAATGCTCAGGAAAATCCACATAGAGCACATCACGTGCATGAGGGTAGGCAGCATTGGCCTCAAAGTAAGCCATGAACGCTGTCTTTGAACCCTCGACCCTGTTAATGATGGTGAGCGGATCAGCATCAGGATTGAAAACAACTGATTGCTGGTCTTTTTCATGGACTGGCAGTGCCATGACTGCAGGCACCTGGGTGTGGATTTCCTGCTCCAGAAACCTCCAACAGGCCTCATGAGCACTGACATAGTGAGCGTCCAGGTACTTCTTTATCTCATCATGGTTGACACCAAACTCCATCGTGGTCCGATCGTGGCCCTTGTATAGATACTTGTGGATATACTTGACGCACCTCACACTGAAGGTGAATTCAAGGTTGATGTGACACCGGAGTTTGAGCAAGAGCAGAGGAGAGTATGGCACAACCCATCTGTTGTCCAGCATATCACCTCTGACATTGTGCAGCCTTCCATCATTGTGATGACGATATTTTGGATATCCATCTACATTCACAATGGTCTCCTCACAGAATGGCTTTGGGAAGTTTTTCTTGCACTTGCAATTTTCCATGTAGGGTGCGTTTCGATTCAATTCTCCACAGGGACCATGTGTCATCAGCTCACAGACCAACCGGTAGAGGACAGGATGAGTCTCTGGATCAGGGAACTCTGCCGAAATCATTGAATCCACCTCATGTGGATGTTTGACCTTGGACTCCCTATCAAACCAGATAAGCAGGTGCATGTGTGGGAGCCCTCCCGTCTCGAATTCAATAGTGTGAACGCGAGCGACAGTTTCTCCAAAGATCTTGTCCTTGACGATCAAGTCAATGAGGTATTTCCTTTTGAGGTGAAACACCCACGACATCAGGTCAGGTCTGTCCTGAGCAGTTTGTCCAGGGAGCAACTCAGCCAATATCTCATCCCACTTTGGATTGGCAGTCATGGTAATAAATAAATCAGGGGAACCCTTCTTTGTTGTAAGGGCCAGGGAGTTCTGGCAGTTTTGATTCATGTCCCGTGTACTTCCTTGAAATGTCGCAGGCAGAATGACTTTTATGCCCAAGCTGTTTGCATCTCCAATGTCATTGTCCAAGCCTCCATATGAATCTACCATCTGGTTATACTGCTCAGCACGCAGAGTGTGTTGATTGGCCCTGATCCACCTCAGTCTGCTTTGCTCTGCAGCAGCCCAGGAGTCTAAAATGTACTGCTGGAACAGTTTGCCACCACGCAGGAGTGTTGTAGGTTCTCTCTCTCTCTGGAACAGACGATATGCATGGTACTGTATTTGGGTGACCTGTCTCCGTCTGTTTGGATTGGCCTGCTGAGCACGCTCTGGGTCATGATAAGGAATACCTGGTTCCCATCCCAACTCTCCCTTGGGAAAGAGCAAGACATAGCAGAGAGGCATAGTTTGCATTGGTATCCAATACCCTTCTGAAAGGTCCACCTCTGAGCTGGACAATAATATCCCTAGGTTCAGGGTTGATGCCATCTCCAGGAAGAACGACTGCAATCTCATCTGCAGTTGGGACATTATATCTCCTAGGATCCCTGTGTGCCCTGTATGTGAGCCTTGCCTGGATGTCACCATTCTGTTCTTGAGCTCTGAGCCTCTCAGCTGCTTGTTTATATGTGGCCACATGAGGATTGCATAGCAGGAGCATTTCCTGCAAGTCTCCCATGATAGTTGGAGACAGACGCTCATTAGGATTTTTTCTCTTTGCCAAAGCCAGTGCAGGATCATATATGTAAAGCTGGGCATACTTTGCATTGTCTTCATTGTCAGGGAGGAGAGAGCCATGGAGATGATACAGTTCACCCTGTAGCTTGAGCACATATGGACCATGACCCTCCTGAAGCAAATCTTGGTCAAAGTTGGCCCCCACAGAAGTGAATGCAAATGCAGCATTATACTGCCTGATATTCTGGCGAAATCCTTTTGCCTCAGGGTCCTGGCCTTCTAAGAGCTGTTTCAATGGCTGAGGGGGCTCTGGCAGGTCTTCCAGCTGCACCTTTCCTTCCATACAGCAATCACCAACCCTGGGCCGCACATTTGAGGATTTCTGCAGACGTTCTGCCCTCCAGTGGAATGCCCTACAGTCAGGGCAGGCAACATCCATGAGGCCCAGATATAGATATCAATGAATTATCCTGACTTTGTTAAAATTAATACCAGCTTCAGGTTAAATGTACTGTACATTTTTTGACAGTTTTTCAAAAGGTAGATATCAATAAATTATCCTGACTTTGCTAAAATTAATAAGAACAGCTGCTTAAATGTGGTTTCTTTTCCTATTTTATATATGTCACAAAATAGATACTGATACATGTCCCTGATATGTGTGAGGACACGCTACCTGTGAGGACACATTACGTGTGAGGACACGTTACGTGTGGGGACACGCTACCTGTGAGGACACGCTACCTGTGAGGACACATTACGTGTGGGGACACGCTACCTGTAAGGACATGTTACGTGTGAGGACATGTTATGTGTGGGGACACATTATGTTTGGGGACACGCTACCTGTGAGGACATGTTACGTGTGAGGACACATTATGTGTGGGGACACACTACCGGTGGGGACACGCTACCAGTGGGGACACATTATGTGTGAGGACATGCTATCCAACTGCACTTTGGGTCTTCCCCCATTTCTGATTTTGGTATTGTTTCTGGTTCTGTGAGAGTGTCACTGGAGGATCAGCTGGTATATCGATATAACCACATTGTCAAAATTCAGGATCCCCAAGATCACTATTGGATCTATTTCACAATGCACAAGCTTTGAAACCTGTGGATTATGACAATAGGCGCAATCTTATAATCTCTGATGATTCAGTCAAGACCATTACCACTTCCATGTCTAGAGTCCCTGGGAGGGCCATCCCAGAGGTTAAGAGAGAGGTTTGCATGTTCGGCTGCTCCATGGGTGCATACATGATTCATTATACTATATGAACAGGGATATATTTTGCATGATCCTATTTACCCTAATGCACTTGACCTTACTGATTCACTTGACCTTACTGATGCATTTGACCTTACCGAGGTGTCTGACCTACACCCCCACGCGAAGCGCGGGTACCCACCTAGTTACACTATATGAAAGCGGCTCGGTGGGAGGTTGTGGGCATGCTGACCAATGCTGACCAATGCTTGGTCATTAGTTTGTCAGCAGAGCGTGCGAGCGGCACAGCTGCGAGCCCCTGGCCCTATCACCGGTTTACGCCGGTCTGCCGGGTCCAGTGCTCAGGGCTGCGCAGCGTTCTGGAGCGCGCGAGCGGCGCAGCTGAGAGCCCCTGGCCATATCAGCGGTTCACGCCGCTGTGCCAGCTCAGGCGCTCAAAGCAGCGCTGCGCTGGCAGAACTGCGCATCCACTTTCGCGCACACCACCACCACCCTCCTCTCCTCTCTGCCCAGTAGATAGAATAAAATTGCGTGAGAGTGAAATAATAGATAGCCTATATAGTGTAGAGTACAAAAGATCTCTTCCCAGGGAGATCTCTGCTGTGAACTATTGGGGTTGACCTCTTCAGTGGGGCAGCTTTTTCTCTGCTAAGGAGCCAGGTAGTCATCCCAGGCTGCCTTAGAGGGAGCCACAATTGCATTGCAGTTCTCTTAGTGTTGACTTGCACTACTGGTGGCTGAAGAAGACATCTCCCCAGGACCAGGACCAGGTTCTTTTACTGGAATTATTCCAGTTGGATAGCTGAAGAAGACTTGGATATTTTCATCAAAAAAAAATTCCCCATCCCTTCCTTGGTACATATATTTCTCTGTGGTCTGGTGTGAGCCATCTGACAATTTTTCTTTTATTTTTTTTTTAAATAGAAATTAATAAATTCCCTTGACTTTGCCTAACAAACAGACTCCCTGTCCCTTCCTGGGTATGTATGTATTTCTCTGTGGTCTGGTGTGCGCTGTCTGACATTGATTTAATTAGAAATTAATAAATTCCCCTGACTTTGCCCAAGAAAAATTAACAACAGCATCTGCTTGCAAATGTAAGTTGAAGTGGGGTAGCTTGATTGTTCCTCTAAGCTTATGCCTGCATTTCTCAGGGATCCTTCTACTCCATAGAGAAATCGTCAGCAGGAGTGTGAAAGGGCGAGGGAGGAGCAGGAGGGTCGTATGATGTCGCCTACTGATTGGAGAGTGTGTGCCCTTGTTGTGGCTGCTGCCAGAGCTCGGAACCAGCCACCCCCTCCACCACCTCCTTTTGCCATCCCTCACCCTGCTCCTAGAAGCAATGCGGCTGATCCTTTTCAACAACCTGCTGCAGGGCCATTACGTCCTCCTGATCCCAGTCCTGGACAGCAGGTGGCAGCCCTTCATGCTCAGTTAGCAGCAATCCCAGCAGCACAGCCCTTGAGAAGATACAGGAAGGAGCTGATACAGCCACCTCCCAATCTTCCTGTGGTTGGTTCTGCAGGAATTGCACAGTTGCGTGCTCAGGCTGCTGAGCCAGCACAGCCCTTGAGAAGATACAGGCAGGAGCCGATACAGCCACCTCCCAATCTTCCTGTGGTTGGTTCTGCAGGAATTGCACAGTTGCGTGCTCAGGCTGCTGAGCAGTCTGCTATATTGCAGCAATTGGGAAGAGGTAGACAGGCAGCTAATCCTCCTGTAGTAGGTTCTGCAGGAGTGGCAGCATTGCATGCTCAGGCCAATGCAATAAGACCAATGCCTCCACTACTTCCTGCGCTTTGCGGCCTCTTCAGCGACTCCCTGCACCTCCTCAGCCGCTCCCTGCACCTTGACGGCGTCCTCAGCAACCTCTTCCTATTCCACTCGGTCGTGCTAGAATAATTGAGGATGATGTGCAGCCTCATATTTATTTTTCAAAAAAAGATAAAAAAAAACACACTACATTAAAACAGAAGTTGTTATCAACTTGAGCAAAGTCAGTATAAGTTATTGCTATCCATTTGCGAAAAAATGTCAAAGAAATTACAGGATAGTTAAGGTGGCTATTATTGAGGTTAGCAAGTTTGATTTATTGATGTCTATTTGCGAAAAAATATCAAAAAATGTACAGGATATGTAAGTTGGCTATTGTTAAGGTTAGCAAGTTAGGTTTATTGATAGCTATTTGCGAACAAATATTAAAAAAATGTACAGGATATTTAAGTTGGCTATTATTAAGGTTAGCAAGTTAGGTGTATTGATAGCAATTTGCGAAAAAATATCAAAAAATATACAGGACATTGAAGCAGAAGCTGGTGTCAATTCACAGCCAAAGAAGCCCAGATACACCCAGAGACACACAGAAAGACACCAAGACCCCAGCCAAAGCAGTAGTAAGCCCACCACAGCCAGAACAAAGGAGGACACCAGTGGGGAGTGCGGTTCTGCACCATCGCTCTCTTTATACCAAGCGAAGGGTCGTGCACGGACCACTCGCGTATAGTCACGAACCGGTCACGTGACCTGGAACACTGCTGCGCAGCGTTTGTAGCTTGTGGCTGCGCCGCTCGCGCACTCCGCTGACAAACTGATGACCAAGCATTGGTCAGTAGCGCCCACAACCCACTGAGCATGTTTAACTCTTAAACTAGGTGGGTACCCGCGCTTCGCGCAGGGGTGTAGGTCAAACGCCTCAGTAAGGTCAAACACATCAGTAAGTCTAACACATCGGTAAGTCTAACATATAAGTAAGGTCAAGTACATTGGGGAAAATCAAAGTAATCAATTTCCATCAAGTCAAATGAAGCAAAACACATAAACCATATCAAGAGAAGTGGATATAACAAAATCAAGGAGCTCCAAGTAATACCTTTTTATATACAATGTTGGTTGTGTTCAAACACTCCTCAAGCAAGACCTTGGCTCTGTTCCAATTGGTCCCTCTTGATACACCAACATACAACTGACCATGTCCAAACACTGGATATCTCAGGTCCAGCCCAACCGTACCCAAAGACTGTCCCTGAGACTTGTTGATAGTCATTGCAAATGCCAAACGCACTGGAAACTGCCTCCTTTGCAGCGCAAATGGCAACTCTCCCACTGATGGCTTAATGATGATCCTGGGGATGAAAGCAATATTGCCTGCACATGGACCTGAGATGATCCTGACCTCCAACACTCTAATGCTTATCCTCACCAACCACAACCTTGTCCCATTGCATAGTCCTTGCTTCTGATCCAAATTGCGCAACAGCAGCAGAGGCACTCCAGGCTTGACTTCCAAGTGAGCAGGAGGAAGACAGCCCATCTCTATGGAATTCAGATACTCCACAGGATACCAATCTGCATCATTGGATTCTTCAATGGAATTTTCACGGTGCAAGACCTGAGCATCACCTGGAAACTCCCCAAACACCATGGAATTGATCTCATTGACCTCAGTGTTTCTGGCACAGAGGATGGCACGCTCCAGAAAGTAATTGTGCTGGGCAGGGACTTGATTGCCAATGCCAGGGTATATTTCCTGGATCAGATCTTCAATTCCAGGGCCACAACCCATGTGAGGAGGCAGTGAGAATGTATGATCTAGTGGGAGATCCTTTCCCTGGCCCACATTCTGCAGCCATTCTGCAAACCTGGCTCTGTCAGGGTCATTTCTCACCCACATGTTCTCTGTCAGATGGAGGGCCTTGATCTTTGGCCACAGATATGACTTCTGAAGGGTAGCTCCCACGATATCCTCCTTGGAGCCTTTAGGGACAATTGGGAGAGTCTGCTGAAAGTCACCTCCAAAGGCAACTGTGATGCCACCAAAGGGTCGGTCAGGCTGGTCAAGGAAATCCCTCAGTGTCCTGTCAATGGCCTCTATGGCATGGCGATGCTGCATTGCAGCCTCATCCCAGATGAGGAGACTGGCCTGTCTCAGCATGTCAGCCTTGTCAGAGTTCTTTTTGATGGAGGAGAGAGAGCGCTCATGGACAGGATCGGAATTCCAAGCATGCTATGAGAGGTTGTACCCTTAGTGAGGATAAGTGCAGCCATTGCAGATGAGGCTACTGCAATCACAATGAGGCTCTCCGCTCTTCAGGAGTGGATTAGAGTGTTCCATGTGAATGATTTCCCAGCGCCACCTGAGCCAGTGACAAAGAACATTTGTCCATCAGGTTTCCCATGAGCATCTTTGGTCAGTGCCGACCGTAATATCTGATCATGCGCAGACCTTTGCCCCTCATTCAGCTTGGGAACCTCCTCATCAGCTATGTCCCTCTCTTCAACAGGGTCATAGTCCCTCTGCTCAGCTATGAACCTGTTTCCAATGAGGGCCTCCCACCCGCCTGCCACCCGAGGCATATCATCAAAGCTGCTCAAGGACATTCCACCCTGCTGGAGGATTTTTTCCAAGAGAAAGAGGCCAAAATCATAAACCTTATCGTCCTGTGGATCCTGAATACCATGTCTGATTTGGAGCTGATGTCTGAGATCATCACATATGTGCGCCCTGAAGCCATCCCATAGTCTGCCGGGACCCGATGGATTGCAATGGCCAAGGATGGTGGCAAAGAGATATCTGAGCTGAGCACCTGTTTTCATGCCACTGGCTTCCTGGAGACACAACCTCAACTCCTGATCATCATCCAGAAGTCCCCTTGCACGACAGGCCTCCTTGTAAGTAGCATATTGTATGCCATCCACCGACCTAAGCTCCTCAAAGGATCTAGCCCCATTGACCACTGTGAGGAGAGTGCGCACAAAAAATCTCTCTCCTGATTTAGGGTTTGAAAAGTGAAGGCGACTGATGCTATAACCTCCTTGGCCTGGTGTCCATACCTTTTCCTGTGAGCGCCAGGTAAAATGCTCAGGAAACTCCACATAGAGCAGAGCACGTGCTTCAGGGTAGATATCATTGGCCTCAAAGTAAGCCATGAGCAGTGTCTTTTTCACCTCAGCCCTTTCCAGGATGTTGTCCACATCCTGGTTGGGATCAAAGATGATTGTGTGGTGGTCCTTTTCATGGACTGGCAGTGCCATGACTGCAGGCACCTGGGTGTGGATTTCCCACTCCAGCAACCTCCAACAGGCCTCATGAGCACTGACATAGCGAGCGTCCAGGTACTGCTTAATTTCATCCTGGGTGTGACCAAACTCCATGGTGGTCCGATCATGGTCCTTGTAGAGATACTTGTGGATATACTTGATACACCTCACATTGATGGTGAGTTCAGGGTTGATGTGACACCAGAATTTGAGCAAGAGCAGAGCAGAGTATGGCACAACCCATCTGTTGTCCAGCATGTCGCCTCTGACATTGTGCAGCCTTCCATCATTGCGACGACGATATTTTGGATATCCATCCTCATTCAGACTGGTTTCCTCACAGAATGGCTTTGGGAAGTTTTTCTTGCACTTGCCATTTTCCATGCAGGGTGCATTTCGATTCATTTCTCCACAGGGACCATGTGTCATCAGCTCACAGACCAACTGGTAGAGGACAGGATGAGTCTCTGGATCAGGGAACTCTGCCGAAATCATTGAATCCACCTCATGTGGATGTTTGACCTTGGACTCCCTATCAAACCAGATAAGCAGGTGCATGTGTGGGAGCCCCCTCGTCTGGAATTCAATAGTGTGAACTCGAGCGACAGTTTCTCCAAAGATCTTGTCCTTGATGATCAAGTCAATGAGGTATTTCTTTTTGAGCTGGAACACCCGCGACACCAGGTCAAGCCTGTCCTGAGGAGTTTGTCCAGGCAACAACGCATCCAATATCTCCTGCCAGTTGGGATTGGCAGTCATGGTAATAAAGACATCAGCCACACCATGCTTCCTTGAAATGGCCAGAGAGTTCTGCAGGTTTTCCTACATGTCCCGTGTCCCCCCCTGAAATGTGGCAGGCAGAATGGATCTTGTGCCCAAGTTGTTTGGATCTCTGTCATTGTCATTGCGATGAAAGGCATCCATCATCTGGTTATACATCTCAGCACGGAGAGTGTGTTGATTTGTCCTGATCCACCACAGCCTGCTTTGCTCTGCAGCGGCCCAAGAGTCTACAATGTACTGCTGGAATAATTTTCCAGCACGCAGGAGTGTTGTAGGCTCTTCTGTTCTCTGGAAGAGACGATAGGAATGGTACTGAATTTGTGTGACGTGCCCACGTCGCTCACGCTCGCCTGGTAATTGGCGATAGCGAATACCAGGTTGCCACCCCAACTCTCCCCTGGGAAAGAGCAAGACATAGTGAAGAGAGGCATAGTTTGGATTCATATTGGATACCCTTCGAAAGTGTCCACCTTTGAGCTGGACAATAACATCCCTAGGTTCAGGGTTGATGCCATCTCCAGGAAGAACCAGCGCAATCTCATCCGCAGTAGGGATATTATACCTCCTAGGATCCCTGTGTTCCCTGTATGTGAGCCTAGCCCAGATCTCACCATTCTGTCCCTGAGCTCTGAGCCTCTCAGCCGCTTGTATATATATGGCAACATGAGGATTGCATAGGAGGAGCATTTCCTGCAAGTCTCCCATGATAGTTGGAGGACCTGGGTTACGCGCCTTCCTCTGTGCCAAAGCCAATGCTGGATCATATATATAAAGTTGTGCATACTGTATCGCCCTCCCAGGGTTAGGGATGAGAGAGCCATGAATATGATACAGTTCGCCCTGTAGCATGAGGACATATGGACCACAACCCTCCCGAAGCAAATTGAGGTCAAAGTCGGCACCCAAGGAAGTGAATGCAAACGCCGCATTATACTGCCTGATGTTCTGGCGAAACTGTTTGCCCTCAGGGTCCTGGCCTTCTAAGAGCTGTTTCAATGGCTGAGGGGGCTCTGGCAGGTCTTCCAGCTGCACCTTTCCTTCCATACAGCAATCACCAAATCTGGGCCACCGATTTGAGGATTTCAGCAGGCGTTCTGCCATCCAGTGTAATGCTCCACAGTCAGGGCAGGGACTAACCATGGGACCCAGATCATGACGCTGCACATCTGCCTCGATTATTCTAGAGCGACCAAGTGGAATAGGAGGAGGAGGTCGCTGAGGATGCTGCCGAGGTACAGGGAGTGGCTGAGGAGGCTGAGGAGGTGCAGGGAGTGGCAGAAGATGCTCAGGAGGTGCAGGGAGTGGCAGAAGAGGCTGTGGAGGTGCAGGGAGTGGCTGAGGAGGCTGAGGAGGCTGAGGAGGTGCAGGCAGTCGCTGAAGAGGCCGCAGAAGTGCAGGGAGTAGCCGAGGCACTGGTCTTACTGCATTAGCCTCAGCCCGCAATGCTGCCACTCCTGCAGAACCTACTACAGGAGGAGGAGGAGCTGGTTGTACAGATGCAGGCCTGTGCCTTCCCAAAGACTGCAATTCAGCTGCCTGAGCACGCAAGTCTGCAATGGCTGATGAACCTACTACAGGAGCTGGCTGTACAGGGTCTGGCCTATGACCTCTCAGGGGCTGCCATGGTGGGATAACTGCTAACTGAACACAAAGGGCTGCCACCTGCTCTCTAGGACTGGGATCAGGAGCACGTGATGGCCCCGCAAGCCTTGGAGCAAGTGATGGCCCAGCAAGCCTTGGAGGATGTGATGGCCCAGCAACAGGTTGTTGAAAAGGATCAGCTGCATTGCTTCTAGGAGGAGGGTGAGGGATGGCAAAAGGTGGGGGTGGAGGGAGTGACTGGTCCCGAGCTCTGATACGCGCTCTCCGATCAGTGTGTGGTGTCATTAACCGCTGCGCCTCCCTCGCCTGTGCACGCTCCCGCTGACGGATACTCTCTGGAGTAGATGGATCCCTGAGAAATGCAGGCATAAGAGTAGTGAGACAATAAAGCTGCCATTATCAGACTTACATTGCACACAGACCAAGGCAAACTCAGAAGAATTTATTTATTGATTTCTCTTTAATAATAGAAACAGAAACCAAATTAACCTACAAAAACTGACATTGAGAGATGCATGAAAACGTACCCCAGGGAAAACCGGCAGGGAAGGTATATATCTGGCATGAGAGGCTAAATAACCCTCAAATGACAAATACGATAAGAAAACACACCAGAGGCAGTAATGATGAGCAGGCAAAGTGGGAGGCAATGAGAGAAGCAACCTAGGCTGAACAGAAGTCAAAAAGAGGTTAGAAAAAGTGAAAATATTGGAAGGAATATGAATAATCAAAAGAGGATACAAAATGGAAGAAATAACACACCAGGGGCAGTGATAACAGCCAGGCAAGATGGGGAGGCAGTGATAGGAGCATCCTATGCTGAAAAGAGGTCAGAAATGGATAAAAAAGCGAAAATATTAGAAGAAATAACAACAATAAAATAAAAAGGAAGATAAAAAAGCGAAAATAAATGGCAAGGAAAACCCACCAGGGGCAGTGATGAGGGCCAGGAAGGATGGGGAGGCAGTGAGAGGAGCAAGCAGGGCTGAAAAGAAGTCAGAAATGAATAAAAAACGAAAATAACAACAATAAAAAAGAGGATAAAAAAGCGAATATTAATGGAAGAAATAACACACCAGGGGAAGTGATAACAGCCAGGCAAGATGGGGAGGCAGTGAGAGGAGCAACCTATGCTGAAAAGAAGTCAGAAATGAATAAAAAAGCGAAAATAACAACAATAAAAAAGAAAATAAAAAAGCAAAAATCAATGGCAAAGAAAACCCACCAGGTGCAGTGATGAGAGCCTGGAAGCCACAGACAGAGAAAGACAGGGAGGCCACAGACAGAGAAAGCCAGCAAGAGGACAGAGACAGCCAGTGGCAGACAGAGAGTGAGAGAGCCAGCACGCTGCACAGCTGTGCGTGAACGGCAGACCGCTCGGTCTGAAGCAGCGACCGGTCGCCGGTTCTGGACCCAGTTGGGGTCTGGACCCGCTTGAACCGGGGCTGCTGCGCAGCGTTCTTGCCTCACGGCTGCGCCGCTCGCGTCCGATTGGCCACCTGACTAAGGCTGACCTAAAATCTGACATAAGCTTGACGCCCACAACCCACCGAGCCGCTTTCCTACCTAGTAACTAGTAATTGAGTATTATCTCGCCAGTGTCAAGTATGTGTAAGCCCATATACTCCAGATCGCCTTGGTTGACTCGTGATAGTACTGCTATTCAAGCTACTCAAGCACAGCTGGAGGCACTGTTGGAGTATGAGCCAGGCTATGAACCTCCACATCATTATGAGGACAATGAACAAGGTATGTATTAAAGACTATAGGAGTATAGTGATAGCTTAGGTATAAGGGCAACTTAGGCAGACGCTCTAGCCTCAAGTGGCAAACTGGCAAAGGGGGATCCAAAGAGAAAACTCTAAGGAACCCCTTCGCCACCTAACTACAACTATATGTAAACTCGGGCATGCTAGCCCGATCACCGAATGCCTGAGTTACATAAGCAATCACGCCAGCAATCACAGGGCTGGACAGATAAGGAAGGAATGATATCGGAAGGGGCTGGGACAGGAAGGGAAATGAATGGAACACAAGACAGAAGGATGCCGAAGGCTAGGAGAAGCTCAGGGGCCACCAACAACATGCTGCGATAATGTAGTGTGTGATAATGCACACTGAGATAAATGCATGTGATAATGCGCAGTGTGTGGTTGGTGTTCCCCTGACATCACCCCCCCTCTAGAATGCAGCGACCCGACGCATGAAGTCCCACTGGTGGGGGATGCAATTCTGAAAGGTGACAGCATCCAAGGAGTGAATGCGATGAGGGGCCCCGGATGTGAACGGTAGAAGTCGGCAATGAGGTCAGGAGCTAGGACATCACCCTCATTTTCCCAAGAATTCTCTTCATAGCCATACCCCTTCCACTTGATGAGGAACTGGAGGCGATTTGCTTGCATGCAACTGTCTAACACCTGTTCAACTTCAAAGTGCTCATCGCCCTCTCTAAGGATGGGTGGAGGTGGTGGTGATGGTTGCCGACCCGGGGTTGGATTGGATGGAGCAGGAGTGAGCTTAATGACAGGGAAAATGGGTTCAGAGACCTTGGGAGGCGGAGACGGTAGGCTTGTGACCCAACTTGGCATTCGACAATGTAGGGGTGAAGTCGCCAGTGAGCTAGCTTTTTCAAAGGACAGGTGGTGTGTACATCACTAGCATCGAGGTGAACCTTGTCACCCGGCAAAAATGTAGGCACTGGGTCACGTCGGCGATTATAGTATGTCACCATGTCCTCCTTTGACTTTGCCAGTGCCAACTTTGCTTCTGAGAGTGACTCTGTCAAGATTGGTTTTTAGGTGTTAATATCGTGTATTAGTGAACACAGCAAATGCCTGAATAACTTGTGTGAATAAGTATGCCATTCGGCGAATAGGGTGAACCAATAAATGTTCAGAAGATAAGAGGGCTGCCTGATCAGGGCTTGCCCTATCTACAGTTGTAGTGAAATAGCCTGTGGCACTTGACGATGTAACGTGCAAGGTGTCACGGAAAGGTTGTTTAAGTAGCAACAATCCTTTCGCCAGTGAAGGTGCTCCTTTGGAGCCCTTGCCAACAGCACAGATAATAGCTCGAAGACTAAGGTAACGAAGGTAAAGTACAAAAAATCACCAGTGGTGCTTAAGTCCTCCTCTGGTCGAAGATAGAAATCTATAGGAGAGGGCTCAAGACGATGGTCACAGTGAGGTCAAGTTTTGCACAAGATAGATGTATAATAATTGAACTGGGGGATATACATGTGAATGTAGACTAGTTATACCGAATGCTCCTATGATGCTAGCGAATAGGAAAGAGGTCGGACTATGATACATAGCAGATACAAAGACCAAAAGCAAGAAGTTACACATGCATATGTTTCTTAGGGCTCATCGATGGGCCATCCCTTATAATTTTCCGTTTCATAGGCAGTGCAACTGGAGGCAACAGTGGTGATACAACCTGGCATGATTCGTTTATTCTGCAAATCATCCCCCAACACACAGTGAATGACCTCCTGAACCAGCCTGAACTAGCGAACAACTTCCCGAACCAGCGAATATCTCACCAAAATATTCATCGCCATACTGCTTTCGCCTTCGCTATTTGCATCATTCCTGTCAGGACCCCAGGTGTTGGCCATCATAGAACCCATCATCTGTTAAGGCGGATGTTCACAACTTTTCATTACCTGTAGCTTCACTCATTTTATTCTCAGATTATAGAAAAGAAGAGGACGAAAGTACATGCCAATCTTATTGTTGGAATATAAATAAATTTTCTTTTGTCCCTCCCCGAGCGGCAGCTCCGCCGATGAGAACACCTCTTCTTATTTTTTCTACCCACTTTCAATATACACGATATCATTATAACTATTCATATATATTACAAATATCCTCATATTCCAAGTCAAGTCGAGGCGCATACAGCATATCACAAGTTAAACAGCGAGTCGAGGCACAGACATGCGTGCCACCGAGTCAAGAGTCTACTTCCATGCTTATTATCGAGTCAAGTTATCATTCCATAGGACTGACATCATTTATTTCATCACTCCATCATCATCTATAAAGAGATTAGCCATATAGGAGCTATTTCATCACTAGTGACAGCATTATGCTCCTATCCCCTAGTAGCACCATATTTCACATGATTATTACTCCTCACACATGATTACTCCCCCCTGTTCTACATTGCTTAAATACTTGGACTTTACACCAGAATAAAATAGCGACTTTATGATCTTTTTCCTCAGCAAGCTTTGAGTTGACAGCTGCACTGGATTATTGTCATTTCCTCCTCATTCTCAACCTCAGAGCTTCAGATCATAAATTCCAATTCTTATTCCACTATTATCATTCCAAAGCAACCAACACTCGACCCCGCCACTGCAACATTAGGCCAGTCCATGACACCTGCAACCTTGATGGGGTCCATCTCCACCTGTGAAGAGCGAATGGAGTGAAGAGCGAGTGAAGCAAAGAGCGAATGGAGTGAAGAGTGAATGGAGCAAAGAGCAAATGGAGTGAAGGGTGAATGGAGCAAAGCCGAGCAAACATGGAAGAGTGTGGTGGAAGGGAAAATAGGGATAGCTGGGTACAAGAAATAAATGGGTCATGACAACTGTATAGTGAAAACTTCAGCAAAGCTAATTTGTCCTGCCCTGCAGTGGTACGAGTCCCATTGAGTCCAACCTCCACAGAGGCTGCAACTGACAGTATCTGAATGTGTCCTGAGCATGTGGGTCTGTCATGGAGTGGGAGTTTAGGAGGATAATCATAATGGTTATGTAATACAGCATATATGAGTATATAATATATACTATAAGAGTATTAATAACAACATATAGGAATATACAGTAGTATTTATAAGGAGAATAATAGATGTTATTAGATGATTCTGTATATATTTAAACATCTCGAAGATATAAGAGTGTATTAGACTACAAGATAGAGTAACAGATACTTGGAGAGATACTTGTAACAGATATGAGTAGGAGTATTAGTATGACTAGTTATAATGAGAGAGTATTAGACTATCATATGGGGTAATTGTAAGAACCCGGCCTTTGGCCGGTTACTTACCGGTAAAACCTTCTTCCGAGCCCGAACCTTGTGATATTCGTGCCCGAGTACATATGATCCTTATCCGCGCCCGAGCCCAAGCCCAAGCTTGAGCTCATATCCGACCTTGAACCCATGACCGTAATCCCTTAGTTACTGATTCCGCTCCATCACGCATCATTCATATATTACCCCGCCCTGATCTCCACTAATATGTTTGCCCCTGACTCGTACCCTCGCTCGTATATAACCCCCCTTGTATGCATTCCTACTCCTCAGTCTGAAAATCAACTATCGTATCCCTTCGATCCCTAGCTAGTTTCTAAGCCTCGCCTCTTAAGCCAAACCTCGCCTCTTATTCGTTTGCCTCCGAAGTTGGGACTCGTGCATAGGGTCGGCGCAGCACATAAGCTGAAGCCAAGTCCCTCTCCGACTTCCCCATCCAAACCTTGCCCCGTAACCTCGGACCTTACCTCGGGTTTCACTCCCGACCTCGGTCAACCTTACGACGGATCGTATCGTAACAGTAATAGTAGTTGTCGCAGATGCAACACCAGTTCTACCTGGCCGTCGCGGATCACTTGGGCACGTACGAGAGAATAGAATAAATGATAAGAGAAATAAGAAATAGAATTGTCCTGATTGAAACTGTCCTTTCTTCCTCCAATAACATGGCCAACCCCAGTGAATCGCAAGGAGGTGCAGGCTGTCATGACCCATTTATTTCTTGTACCCACTATCCCTGTTTTCCCCCTCACCACTCTTCCATGTTCGCTTGGCTTCGCTCCATTCACTCTTCGCTGCATTCACTGAATGACCATTCGCTACTCGCATCATTCACCAGTAGCCACACCTTCAAACATGATCGACATCCTTTACCTGGTTTGATGGTTCATCACTGGTCCCATCATCTTCTCAAATCAACCCCCTTTGGGTGTTCCTATGGCGGGAATGCATTCTGGGACGTCCTACCCATAGGTCATGTGGGATCAACCCAGCAGACCAAGAGTCCATGCAGGGTAACATGTATGCAGGTCTCAAGGCGTGTTTGGTACCTTCACCCTCTTTCCTCCTGGTCGTTTCATGTTCGCACTCCTCTTTCATTCTATTGTATATGTGTTTCATCTATTTGTATCCCAACTGCGCACCCCTATCCAACCCTGACTCAAGATGGCCTCTTTCCTATTCGCTAGCACCATATGAGCATTCAGTATAAGTAGTCTACATTCGCATGTATATTCCCCAGTTTAATTATCATACGTCTATCTTGTGCAAAACTTGACCTCACTGTGATCATCGTCTTGAGCCCTCTCCTAGAGATTTCTATCTTCAACCAGAGGAGGAATTGAGCACTACTGGTGAGTTTTCATACTTTACCTTCATTACCTTAGTCTTCATATTATTATCTGTGCTGTCAGCGAAGGGCTCCAAAGGAGCACCTTCGCCGGTGAAAGGATTGTTGCTACTTAAACAACCTTTCCATGACACCTTGCATGTTACATCATCAAATGTCACGAGCTATTTCACTTTGACTGTAGATCAGGGTGAATTCTTTTCAAGTAACCCTCTTACTTCTTAACCCTTACCTCTTCGGTACTATTTGCTGGGCGATTTGCTAGATCACACACGCTATTCAGGCATTCTCCAGGTTTACTAACATGCAATATTAACACCCAATATCCAATCTTGACACAACCAACATCAAGTCCCAGATTACAGGTATGTTCATTGCCTTCACATTCTTCCCAGAGAATACTCAGCTTGTGAGGGAAAAATGAATTTCCACAGTGGCCCCTTTTAGGAAGATTTCATATTGGGATGGTACAATAGGGTCACCTCTATTGATGTCGAAGCCAGGGAGTAGTGAAATATTATGCAGGAGTTTCCCAACATTTATCATGTCTTTTGTGCCATAGCTCATAGGCCAATTCGCAAAGCTGAAATGATCTTATAACTTACATGTCAGACAGTTGTTCATTGCACATTGAACTGAACAGTTACAAAGTACCTTCATCATTGGAGCATACACTACTGTTTGAATTACTTTGGAGAGAGGGCCCTCGAGCTCGAACCTGCAGATGCATCTGAGTGCCTTGGACATCAAAAATAAAGATGAAAAGATAAGGGACGTAGCCTGAGTGAATGGCATTAATAAGTGGATCCGTTAAGGATACAGGATACTTCACAGAGATTGGAGACTCAGCCGGACATAACATTGTTATGATATGCACAACTACATTATTTAAATCTCTCTCATATATATAGAAACTAACAAAAGAAACAAAAGAAGAATCTATTAAAGAATGGAGATGACACTCATGACATCATAGACATCGATACGCACAAGCGGCAGATGACATCACAATCGGTAGCTATCTTATCTATCGATTATATAAGATACAGGAACCAAAACATCGGCCACGTGTGGCTGATCAGAGACAGCGCGCCTGTCAGCAGATGGCATTGGCCATGACGTCAACAGGCGCCAGGCCACAGGCACTGAGGAGGTGCGGGCACAAAACGCTGCAGAGGTACAGAGACTGTGCAGGAGCACCGGAGGTTGCGGAATGATGACAGAACATCGTTCCAAGCACATATGCTCAATTAGCTGCCCCACAGAAGGGGCACAGAGATGGTGGCCCCATCACCAAGAGCAGCATTTATGTTGCACAAGAGAAATTGTAGTTTTCATTTCCTATTGTACTCCATGACACAACCAGCTGATTACTATCCTAACATCATGTAGACAGGAGCTTTGTATAGTAGATACAAGACTCTATCTCAAAGCCTATCACCCCTGTAATTATCCCCATCTTTTTCATGGCTTTATGACTACAAATAGTCACCCCTTTATTGACACATAGTTTTTCGACCCATTTACTGATTATCCTGAACACTGGTAGTCATCACTATTATAGTATAAATAGCTACCACGAATGTACAAACAGATCATCCAGAATTTACTGTTTCACCCCCTGAAGTGACTGTAGTCTTGTTTGATAGCTACAGAACTTAATCCTTGATAGTTTTCTCCAAATCTTTGTTGAGAGTCTACTATCATTGCATACTCTTAACTATCTCAAAAGCGAACCCTTTTGAGATAACCGTTCTTTAGATTGAACCCGTTTTCTCATCGACACAGTCACATGACCAGCATCCATCAGTGACGGACGTGCCTCGCTGAGCTTAGTCAGCACACAGCAACGGGACAAACATAGCGGTCCCAGCCATTAAGCAATAGAAACTATGTATCAAAACATTTTAATCTAATATATATTATAAAAAACATGACTTGTGCAAATCAAGCCAGCAATAAGAATGAAACCTGTATGACAAGGATATGAATCACACCAGATTGAATGGATTAAATTAGAGACCTGGCAGGACATAACGCAACTTGTGGAAATCAAGCCAGAAATAAGAATGAAAGCTGTATGACATGGATGTATGAATAAATCATGGAAGTGGTGACATGGCAACAGTACTAGTAAATGTGCCTGGTGCCTGCAGCTTTCCCACGATTTTCCAGTTGCAGGGCCCTTGCAGAGCAAGGGGATATATCTTCAGATATAAATAACATCGGAATATTATAAACAACTTCATAGGAGAATATTTTGAAATATATTTTATATCCGTCTCTATCTTCTAGATCTATCCTAGTATTCGCTGTGCTGTGGGTCTGTTGTTTGTGGTGACTAAGTGTGATGCCACGCACAGCACCTACATAACAGGGACAACCATCCCAGAAATTTCTGGTCACCTCTGCTACTGACGTGGTGGACGATGTGAGGATGACTTCCTATAGCGACCCGTCGAAACCCTCCCAATAACAAACACATCCCTGTCTCTGCTCACCTGTACCTTACCTTCTTCTCATGACTCTTCATTCATGATATCCTTAGAGAGGCAGTTGCTCACCATCCTTGGCAGAGTTGAGCAACGACCCGCTGTTCATGTTCGAGTTGCCAGAGGTTGTGTCACCCATGGCCGAATTCTTTGACTGATGGTGAGTGAGTGCATATATGCACGTACCTCAGGCTGCACTGTGGACGCTGCCAAGTCCGTCATTCCCTTCACTGTATCCTTGGCCTGCTCCACCATACCCTTCTGCTGCTCAGCCTGTGACAAATGACGAGCAACAAGCGCTACTCATCGCGGCAGACAGCGAACACGCACCTTCACAGCGGTACTACCCTGTCATCCATATGTTATAGGTTGACGGGCGACATCAGAGCTTGTGATATCTAGACGGTAGGGACGGTGGGGGTTTGGAATCGAGGACTCGATGGCATTTTTGGAGGGGGCAAGCGTGGACTTTATACAGGTTTGGATGGGGAGGGAAGCATGTCACTGTTGGGGCAAGCGGAGTTACTCAATGGGAATTGACGACTTGCGAGGGATCTGCGCCCATCATATATGGAGTTAGCTGCGGAGATACCGTGCACAGAGACCATGCATGTCGTCTTCTACACAGCATCGCTGTGCAAGGTTGATGTCTGGTGGAAGACAGGACATTACCGAAGATAGGTGGTGGCCTGGGAAGACATAGACAGACTTCTCGAGGGAAAAGGCGAGAATGTAGAGAATATCATTCTCGGTCCAAGGAGAAGACGTTGAAATCGCCCACCAGGAAACGGCATTGGGATGAAGATGAGGATGAATATCAATGCAGAATTGGCTCATCTTATCCAGGTTCTCGCCATGGCAGCTCTAGGGTTGGGCCACATCATCATACTGCATCACGCTCACATTCACCTCAGTGAGAAAAGGGAAAATTGACCGGCCGTTTGCATTCAAACTCGAATTCTCACACTGAGCACAAGCCTCCAGATACCGACTCAGGTCTTGGTCATTGTGATCGTTCATACTCTCCTCAAAGAGAGAACTCGTCCACTCCCACAGGTTCGTCACGCAACGACTCGATACATTGAGATTGACATTGTAGTACAGGTCCCCCTCACGCTTTCCCAGTCATGGCCTAGTGGAACCTAAGATATCTAGCAGAACAGCTTCACTGTTACTCAAGTCACCGATACAGTCTCCAAAGCCGACATTGGGAATCCCAACTTGTCCCCCATTACTGACTCCAATTTCTTCTAAATGGACAAGTATTTCGCACCAGACTATGATCCTTGACTTGACGTGGCTCCTCTCGCATCATCATCTTTGGGTCTTACTATTGATGTTCCCACAACAGGACTGGTTCACAATGCACAGTTTGAAGGCTGGGATGCAATGCTAGAACTCATACAGCTGCAACGGGAGGACCATATGGAGAAGAGACTGGAGCGGTTAGGTTTGTCATCTGACAATACGAAAGAAGGAAGGGGGAAGAAGGGTAAAGGGATGGTGAGTGCGTCGGCCGAGGACGGGAAGGGAATTATGGCAATTGAATATACAAAGAAAGGTGCAGTGAGAGAGTGGGATATAGGAAAGGAGAGGATATAAATTACAAGTTGTGCAGTACTTCAAGACTTGAATTGTCTACACTGTTCCCTTGCGTGCATTTCACCTAAGTATGTGCATATGCGGTGGTGATAGTGATTATTGAGAAACCCAATTACTGTTATGCAGTTCTACAGTTTTACTGTTCACTAGACTATGCTCGCTCAGCTATACTTAGAGAGAGAGAGATTATCAATTAGTACTTGCTCCAAGCACTGAATGCTTGCTATATGGTGCACTTATTCTACAGGATATAGTAGCTGCCCTACTGTAGAAAATTAAGAAGTTAAAAGGTGGCTGAACCTCAGGCTGACCCTGGAGACGTGCTAGATGGATCAGCTGTAGAGGACAGGAATTATAGGCAGTAGGTATGGACTTGTTATTCAAAAGAATAGACTAGAAATCAATTCACTCTCTCAGTGAATTTAGTGGTCACTCTAAATATATTATACACTACCTAGAAATCAATTCACTACAGAGCATTTCTAGGTCAATAAATGCAAAGACTACTAGACTAATTTACTTGCCTCTCTCAGTGAATTTAGTGGTCACTGAGAGAGGGGGAAATGTGTTCCACTGCGCATGTACTACTACCCGGCCCTTTAGCGCCCAAGAGCTCGCGCGTCGAAGTCATTTCAGACTCCGCTGGGTGCAGCCGCTTGTGAAAGTAGGAATAACAAGATGAAATAGAGAGATAAGGAATGAGTGGAAAATTTCGAAAATAACCAGAGAAATGGATGCATAATACAAGAACAATGTGAGAAGAACTTGGAAGGCCACACAACAAATTGGATATATTATGCTTGATTTTGGTGCAGGAGCATAAATGCACCCAACACGCCCCCTCAAGCTTAATATATTCCGATTTGCTCATTGAGAATCTTCACTCTAGGACTAGGAAGTCCTTTAGTGAGGATATCTGCCAACATTTGTTCGGTTGGCAAATAAACGAGCTTGGCTTGTTGATTTTTGATTATATCTCGAAGGAAATATAACCTGATGTCGAAATGCTTGGTTCTCGTGTGTTGTTGGGTGCCATACGTGATGGCAATGGCTGATTGATTGTCTGAATAAACTTGGATGGGTCTGTTCAGTGGTTGGAATATTTCAGAAATAAAATGGCGCATCCAAAGAGCCTCTTTGCCCGCATGGGTCAGGGCGACGAATTCGGCTTCAGTTGATGAGAGGGCTACTATCGACTGTTTCTGGCAACTCCATGAAACAGTGCCTCCATCAATCTGAAATAAGTATGCCGAATACGAACGCCTATGACTCTGTGAACCCCAATCCGCATCTGAATACCCCATCAAGCCGTCTTGATTTCTTCCAAGTGTGAGCTTGTAATGCTTCGTGCCTTTCAAATATTTGAAGACACGTTTGACTGCATTCCAGTGTGTGCCACCTGGATTTTCAAGGAATTGCGAGAGTAATGACACCGCAAATGCAATGTCAGGTCGAGTGGCTACAGCCGCCCACATCAGTGATCCTATAGCTTGCCTGTATGGAAACTTCGACATGGCTTTCTTGCCTCTCTCTGTAGAAGGACATTGGTCTTTAGATAATTTTACGGCTGGATCAAGAGGCGTAGCATAAGTCTTTGCATCTTCGAGATTAAATTTTTTGATGATCTTCTCGATGTATGCAGGTTGTGAAATTGCAATGGTCTTCTTCTGCCAGTCTCTTTCGATTTTGAGATTCAATAGCCAATGAATCTCGCCTAGATCTTTCATACTGAAGACCTGAGCAAGATCTCGTTTGACCTCGTCCAGGACTGATTGATTCTCAGCTGTGATGGTAAGGTCGTCCACAGCTGTTGCAATGATCACATGCCCCTTTCCGCCACGTCTATAAAATACAGCCCCGTCTGTGGCTGACGTAGTGAATCCTAACTTGTGGAATTCACCACTTAGACGTTTGTACCATTCTCTTCCAGATTGCTTGAGGCCGTAGAGTGCTTTCTTCAAAAGTAGCACTTCGCCTTTGTCTCCTGACTCATATCCATACGGCTGCTTCATGTAAATAGGTTCGGGCAACTTAGCATTGAGGTATGCATAGTCCACGTCCATTTGATGAATAGGCCAGTCATTCCTAGCAGCAATGGCGCATATGATCCGTAGGGAGGATAACCGAGCAACAGGTGAGTATGTCTCATCATAGTCGATTCCAAACTTCTGCGTGAAGCCTTGGGCGACCATTCTCGATTTAGGTACTATTGGTTTCCCTTCTGGATTACGCTTCCAAAGGTAGACCCATTTGTTGCCGACAATGTTGGCTCCAGGAGGTGGTTTGGTTCTTTCCCACACTCCCTTGTCGATTAGGGCCTCATACTCTTTGTCCATTGATTTCTTCCACATAGGATTATTCAGAGCTTCGTCTGCATTGCTAGGTTCAATTTGACTCAAATCCGGCGCCTTAATGTTGTTTTGACCGTCGGTTAGAAACGCACTGATGGCACACTCATAGCTACTGATGCCATCAATCTCGGAGGATAATTCTTGGTCGAATAAAACTTCTTCATGGTCCTCAACGTCCTCGTAAGCTAGCGTAGTCATATGTGCGCCAGTTTGTCTCTGAGTTTGAGATCTTGTCACGGGACCTGATGGGGCCGGCTGCACTTGTTGTTGACGGATCCTTTCGCTTCTCCTTATCGGTTCAGCTTCTCTAGGTCTGTCATCAACTCCCTGAATAGGTTGCAGCTTTTCAAGATATTCTTCCGGTGCACTTTCATCAATTTCTTCGATCTTTGCCTCTTCGCTGACTAAGCGACCGGGCACAGGCACTGATGCCGGAATGGCTTTCTTCTCTTCTTTAGACGTAGGTAGCTTGGATTCCTCAATAGAAATGATTGGGACCTTTCCCTTCTTCATTTCTGAATCAAAGACAACGTTCCGCTCGACAGAAACTTTGTGCGAGTCAGGCCAATAAACATAATGACCATGGCTCTGCGCAGAAATTCCTATCCACCGAGCTCTTTTGGCACGAGCTGCCAATTTATCTCCCTGAGTGATTTTAACGTAAATTTCAGTTCCCCACACGTGAATGTCTTTGAGATTCGGTTTTTCATGGTGAATCATCTCGTAGGGCGTTTTATCTGGTAGAGCTCTTGTATGCGTCCTGTTCCTAAGATAATTGGCATGCTGTATCGCATAGCCCCATAATATCTTAGGAAGGCTTGATTCTAGCAGCATGGCACGAGTTCTCTCAGTGAGGGTTCGGTTCAGGCGTTCCGCAACACCATTGGACTCTGGTGTGTCGTGTACCGTCAACTGATGCTTCGTGCCTTGTTTGGCTAGATGTTGTTCGAATTCAGAGCTCGTATACTCGCCCCCTCGATCAGAAACAAGTGCCTTGATGTGCACATTTCTCTGTCGAAGCATTAAAGCCTCGTAGAGCTTGTACTTTGAGAATGCTTCTGATTTGTTCGTCATGAGATAGATCACCGATTCTCTTGAGTAGTCATCGATAAAGGAGACATAATATGACTTCTTATCGATCGTGAGGTGTCTTGCAGGTCCCCAGACATCAGAATAAATTCTGTCACCGAATTTTGATGTTCGGTCTCTGGGTTCTCGAGGAAGAGGTTTGCGCGCAATCTTGGCCTGAATACACGCATCACAGACAATTCTATCGCCTGTGGAGCTCAGTTCAATGCCCAATATCATGCCATGATTTAATAGATGTTGTAGGGACTTCTGCGAGATGTGCCCCATCTTTTGATGAATTTCCATGGCAGATAAACACATATGGGCTTGAGCACTTGGTGACTGGAGGTCTAGTCGATATAAGCCATTGACTTTCGGTGCTTGCATCAATACCTTTCCAGCAGCATTAGATATTGTGCATTTCTGGCCACCGAGTCGAATGTCGTAGCCAGCATCATCGCACCGACCGATCGAGACGAGGGTAGCAGCAATTTTGGGTGCATAGTATGTATCTTGCAACGTGACTTCTACTGTTCTATCTCCAACCTTATTGGATAATACGAGCAGTCCTGAGCCGAAGGCATCAAAGGTACCTTTGTTGGCTGCTCGGATAGTCCTCGGCTGTGAGAATTGACAGTAGTTCCTCAATAAATTTTTGTGAGGAGTCATATGCGATGTCGTTCCGGTGTCGAGTATGACTATAACTCCTGAGGATGTGCTCAAATTGAAATTAGAGCACTCGTCAAAATTGGTGAAGGCAAGATGCCCATCACCACTTTCCTCAGAAGTAGACTCTTCTTCGGCAACATTCGCTTTTGCTTTACCCTTCTTCTTCTTCTTGCCTTTGGCTTTCTTCTTCTGACGTGGTCCTTGACCTTCTTTACCACCTCCTTTAGCCCAGCAATTTTCGATGGAATGTCCAGGCTTTTTGCAGTTGGTGCATACATGCGCCTTCTGCCCCTTCTGGTCCTTCTTAGTAGATGAACCAATAAACACCTGCTCTTCTTGCGGGAGTGTTTTCTTCCTGTCATACTGAGCCTTTAGTACCCTAATAATATTATCAGGGACCAATGGCATCCCGCATTCTTCAAGCGAAGTTGTAAGGGCATTCATGACTGCCTCATAGGATGGTGGAAGTGACGCAAGGATTATGTCCATGAATTCTTCTTCAGAAACTCTAGCTCCCATCTCATTAAGACGAGCATATAGGTCTTGGGCCTTGTCCAAGTGATCTCTCAAGTCTCCATCCTCAGGACATCTCATACTGCGGAGTTGTCTCTGCAGGCTGGTGAGGACCATCTTGGGCTTTTTGGTCATCTCATTGACCAGTGCATCCCAAGTCTCTTTTGCTGTCTTCTGCTTCTGTAGCATCAGGGCTAATGACTCTGACACTAAGACGATGATTTGGGTCTTGGCTTGTCCTTCTCTAGCAAGGTATCTCTCCAGCTTCTCCTCGGCCTTATCCATCTGAGTTTCCTCAGCTTCTGTTAGAATATGGCCTGGGGGCATGACTGGAGGATCAGGAGGTCGAGTGACTCTCCCTTCTACATGCTTGAGCAAATTTTTGGACTCGAAATAGCTGATGAGAGTGGCTCGCCACAATGGCCAATTACATCCATCAGTAGCAAGCTTCTCAACACCCAACAGCTTCTCAGAAGTGTCTCCGGGGCCCATAACCCTGTAGAGGACAGGAATTATAGGCAGTAGGTATGGACTTGTTATTCAAAAGAATAGACTAGAAATCAATTCACTCTCTCAGTGAATTTAGTGGTCACTCTAAATATATTATACACTACCTAGAAATCAATTCACTACAGAGCATTTCTAGGTCAATAAATGCAAAGACTACTAGACTAATTTACTTGCCTCTCTCAGTGAATTTAGTGGTCACTGAGAGAGGGGGAAATGTGTTCCACTGCGCATGTACTACTACCCGGCCCTTTAGCGCCCAAGAGCTCGCGCGTCGAAGTCATTTCAGACTCCGCTGGGTGCAGCCGCTTGTGAAAGTAGGAATAACAAGATGAAATAGAGAGATAAGGAATGAGTGGAAAATTTCGAAAATAACCAGAGAAATGGATGCATAATACAAGAACAATGTGAGAAGAACTTGGAAGGCCACACAACAAATTGGATATATTATGCTTGATTTTGGTGCAGGAGCATAAATGCACCCAACATCAGCTACTTAGAGAACGCCGTTATTAACTTACAGTTCATAGTACGTGTTGGCCGACATCCTTTCAAGTAACGGCGATACTCGGACCCCGCGTGGTATTACAGTTGCGGACAATCAAACACGACAATTTTGATATCTAGTGATAGGGATTTTTTGGCGCCAAACTGACCTCAGGAATGAATTCAGCGGGTCAAAAAACATCGAAAAACATGTCGATCTGAATTTTCCCACGACCCTTTAAGGTGGCCAAAATTTTTGGTCAAAAAATTGAACTTTATAGGTGCAAATGTAGCCTAGTTCTAGTTCAAAACTGCGTCAATTGACATCATCGCCTGATTAGAAACTTGGCGGTGTTGTCGCTGCTTCCGAACTGCCCATGCAGCTGCATCACCAGTCAACCCTTTCCGGTATGCACTCATGAACCTCCAGGAACGGTTGATGAATCGCCGGATCACATCTGTGGGGCAGGCATCGAGGTACTGTAACGCAGTTGCCTTGGCTTCAGCAAAGGTCAGCTTTGGCACCTCACGGTAACGATATTTCACCCAGCCCCAATACTGTGAGTTCTATAAGCAAGATTTTTGGAGGTGGCAGTAAGACTTACCATTTCTATTGGATTGAGCTCACAATGGAACTTGGGCAAAAAAATGCACTCGTGGCCAGCCTTCTTGACAAGTTTCTCAAGCATGGACTCCTGATTTGCAAAGTCCTCCTGCTTACTGAGTACTCGTGCCATGCAACAAGCTGAGTTTTCGATTGGGCATACTGGTGAACATTTCGCCCGCATTTTGCGGACATCAAAACCGCGCTCAGTAAGAACACGCTCCAATCCTTTAGGCCGCCCATCTAGAAGTGTCATCTTCTGGACTTCACCTCGGTGTTCTGGGAATGGATTGGAGTCTGGAATGATGGTATCCCGTTGGACCCGCTGTTTCCCACCATCTGACTTATTCATTTCAAAGGCTTTCAGTGCATCAGGACCAAGGGAAGCATGAGCCGAAGACTGATCAAAAATGAAGAGCGCAGTACAATTTGGATGAGCCTTCTCGAAGACTTGGATTGTGTGTTTGACCTGTGCAAGCAGTTGTTCTGTGTGTTCTGTGTCCCACCAAGCATCACCATTAGACCCTGGAAAAATTATTTTCCGAGCCTCAGCAATGATACTGCCCTGCGAATCACGAAGCACCAGACAACCTGTGATTGGATTGATAAATTCCGAAACATAAATGAGGCGGCCACGCCCCTTCTTCTGTAAGACTGTTTGCCCTGGACCAAGCCATGCCTTTGCCTTGTAATCATTCACTGTGAGGCAGCTTTCATCATGAAATTGCGGTATGATCTCCTTCTCACCAGCCTTCAAAATTGGTGCAACCCGCCTCAACTCAGGTCCTTCAAACTTTGTCATTCGTTCTTCAAATTTTGCCATAGCAGGAAGAAACACCTCATTGCGGTACTTCACGACATCCTCCCTCTCATGGCCATCCATGTACACACCCTTCTTCAGTGTCTTCAACCGCCATCCAAGTTTAAGGAGCCAACTTCGTGCAGTGCGCTGACAAAGTGGTTGTTTCAATGAGATGGACAGCGCAGGCAGGATTTCAGCATTGAGAGCCCATTGGAATGCACCCAGTGTCACTTCACCAACCTTCACTGAGGTGAGCCAATCTCGTGCTGCTTTTTTGACCCGCTCATCCAGCAATAAGCTGCGAGCCTGCTTCTCTCCACCCCTCTTTTCAACCGGAAGCTGTTCAAACACTTGATAATGGCGTACAAGAGCATGTATCTTGCGAGCATAGTGAACTCCATCACCTGGGTGCCACTGACATGCAATTTCAAGGCTTGCTTCCATCTTCTTGTATCCTTTCTGTTGGAGATTCGCAAAGTTACGAAGGATGAGCAGTTGGTTGATTTTGGTGAGAGGTAATGTCTTTGCCCGCTTTCCCAGATCCTCGATTATTTGCTCTCGCAATATATCCCAGCTACGGATCTCACCACCTCCCTGAACACACTCATCAAGGTCATCTTCCCACCCCCCATCATCTGACTCATCGTCAACAACATTGCCATTGGGAGCTGGTGGGATCACTGCTTCCACACTTTCTTGTCGGATTGCTGGTGGAATCTCAATCTCAACACTCTCCTGTTGGATCATCAAAGTTTCAGATATGTGGACAGGTTTAGGCTTGGGGGTGGAAGCAAAAGCATCCAATCGCTGTTGTCCACGATCAGCCTTTCGATATCGGCGTTGGGTGCGTTTTGATTTGCTCATAACATCAGGGCCCTTCATGTACTCCTTGGGTCAGTCTGCTTCACATGATGAGCTCATGAAATGGACTTTTCAGGCGTTGACTGACCAATCCTGACCTTCTTCTTTGGCTGCAATTCAGGTGGGATCCAGTCTTCATCTGAAGGATCATCTCCGATGTTGACCGCTAGCATATACATCTTTTCCTGAAGCTCCTTGTCATCCCAGTCTCCCAGCTCGGACATTTCTTCAACTTCTGACCCCGACTCAATACCGGCCTCATCATTGTCAATAAGGACCCTTGTGCTGCCAAGATGCAGTTGTAACCTTTCATCCTCATCAGGCTGGTCAGATGGGGATGGTGCATCAGACGGGTGATTTGCGGGGGGTTCCACATTAGGCAGGTCAGTCCCAGAAGGTTCTCCAGCCTGATTTCGAAGTCCAGTGATATTTCAGCGGCATTTGGGAGGTCGTCCACGCGCCATATTGGTACCCACATTCAACATTGAATGAGCCACGGGGTTAGGTCTAACACCAGCGTAAGATGGCTGGTGCAATGTTCAACCGACTATGTGACTGGTACCAGCGTTCAGCGTTCAGCATTCAGGGTTCAACGAGCTATGGGGTTAGGACTTACTACTGCAGTAATAATACCAGCGTAGGGTGGCCAGTGCAACGTTACCGACTATATGATTGGTACCAGCGCTCAGCATTCAGCGTTCAGTGTTCAATGAGCCACAGGGTTAGGACTTACTACCGCAGTAATAGCACCAGCGTAGGACGGCCAGTCCAACCTTACCGACTATGTGATTGGTATCAGCGTTCAATGTTCAATGAGCCATGGGGTTAGAACTTACTACTGCAGTAATAACACCAGCATAGGATGGCTGGTGCAACGTTCAACAGGACGTGCTGCGCAATTTATTGCTTCAGCGCCAAACTAATTTCAAATATGTGAACGTAATCATTCTCAGCTCATCGAGAGCTCTCGTTTGCGCATTTTTTCAGAATTTTCCCGATTTGTTTCAGGGGGTGGCCAAATTTTTGGGGTATCCAACCCCAAATTTTTGATTTAGAGGAATCGGCTCGTACAAATCAACTCGTTAGGTCATAAAGAGCACACTCTAACAGGTTTTGACCATTTATTACTTTTGTGGCAATGTCCAAAATTCGGTCGCTAAAATTGTCGTGTTTGATTGTCCGCAACTGTACTAGTGTTCAAGATATTAGACAGATGGGTCGAAGAGCTGTTTGTAGCTAAGGGGTGACTATTTTATAGTCATAAAGTCATGGGGTGATGGGGATGGTGTCAGGATTGTCTGGGATTTGGAATAGAGATCTGTACCTAGTATACAAAGCCCCTGTCCACACGATGTTAAGATAGTAATCAGTCAGACGTGTCATGGGGTTCAAATAGAAAAATGGAGCTGAGTTTACCCTGCCCAGCATATATGCTAGGCTTGGAGATGGGGCCACTGTCTCTGTGCCCTTTCTGTGGGGCAGCTAATTGAGTATGTGTACTGCGGATGACATTCTCAGGTCGCTCCACAGCACCCTATATTCCTGCGCAGTCTATTGTCCTCTGCGGCGTTTGGTGCCCGCACCCCTCGGTGCCTATGGCCTGGCGCCTGTCGACGTCATGGCTGATGCCATCACTCGATAGGCGCGCCGTCCCTGATTGACCGCACGTGGTCGATGCTCGAACTTCTGTACATTACCCGATCTATAGGTAATATAGCATGTCGTAAATTCGTGTGATCGTCGTCTACACCGACGTCTATCATAAATGTCATTTCTGTTTCTTTTTGATATTTTTCTTTTTTTTTTCTTTCTTTATTAGTTTCTTTTATATATAAATGATTTGAAATGGGATAGTTGCGTTTATCACAACATGGATGTGGTTGAAGGCCCTCACGCCCCGTGTCAAAGGGGTCGCGTCACCTCTCAAGAGACTTCTCGACTTGTTCGGCTCGACCGACCAACGGTTGAGCTTCGTCGACACCAGGGAATGCCTGACACTGCAGAGCACCAGTCTGCAGCTCTCCATCACGGGCCCATATCCCATGGGGGGCTGAGCTGGCCCCACATCCCACTCACCGAGATCACGTGATGGCTGGCCCGCTATGCCGGGGTCACTCGTGAACGAGCGACGTGCATTGAACAGTACGTTCAATGCAGGATCACCGGCGGGGCGTTCAGTGCTGCCGCTCGGGAGGGCCAACAAAAGGTCCTCGAGACCAGCCACATGAGGGCCACGGTGCCGCGACCACTCACTGTAAGGGCAACCCTGGCTAGTCATGGAGATCACACTACCACACAACTGACAAGGGGAAATCCAAAGTCTGTATAAATGAACAGAGCATACAAGAGAGGGGATTCTCACCTGACAAGGGGAAATCCAAAGAGAAAAGTCTAAGGACCCCCAATGTCAGCGAGCCCGTATTATACTACGCTGCGCAGCCAGGGACAACACTTGGCACCCGCCATCAACCCTGCACCTCCCTGACCCTTGATCGACCCTTGATGTCACCTATTACGCGAGTCGCTTGATTTCCGACACTGTTCCGAGGGTGGAACTCGGAAATTGGAGTGGAACTCGGAAGGCGAACAGAACTGGTAGAAGTTCTCCCAGAAGCGGAATCATTTCCGAGAGCAGAGGCGGAGATGGAATCGGAATCGGAGTCGGAAATGGAGTCGGAACTGGAAATGGAAAACAGGGTGTCCCCTGACATCACCCCCTCTCTAGCGTGCTGCGTCCTCGAAGCACGGGACACGAGGGATTGAAATGCCAACGAGCGGATCCGGCGAGGGGCACCGGGATGTGTCCTATAGAACTCCCCGAGCTTGTCCGGGGCGGAAACATCTTGCTCCGGGACCCACGAATTCTCTTCGTACCCATACCCTTCCCACTTCACGAGGAATTGGAGTCGTCCTCGCACAAACCGGCTGTCCAGGATCCGTTCCACCACATAGTGCTCCTCCCCATCTACAATCTCTGGCAGAGGTGGCGGATGAGCCTTCCGACCTGGAATTGGGTCTTCAAGCATAGGGAGTAACTTCACCACGTTGAAGACGGGGTGGAGGCGGGACATGGACATCGGAAGTCGCAGGCGGTATGCATTCCGTCCAACCCTCCGCGTCACTGTGAAGGGCCCAAGGTAGCGGTGGGCAAGCTTCTGTGAAGGGCGTGTGGTGCGGATGTCCCTTGCATCTAGATACACCTTGTCTCCAACTTGGTACTCTGGGGCAGGAACCCGGCGTTGGTTGTAGTACCTCGCCATGTCATCCTTGGCCTTTGCAAGGGCCGACTTGGCTTCCGAAAGGGTGGAGTCCATGCGGTCTCGGAACTCATTGACCGTCTCGAGTCGGGACTCAGCCTGGCGTGGTTCGAAGCCCATCCGCGGGTGTCGTCCGGAGTCGAGCATGAAGGGAGTCTGTTGTGTGGCGGAATGGACATGGTTGTTGTATTGGAATTCCGCCAGCGGAAGTAATTCATCCCAGTCGTCCTGCCTCTCATTGACAAAGAGGCGGAGATATTGCTCCAACTCCTGATTGACCCGTTCCGTCTGTCCATCACCCTGCGGATGGTATGCCGTGGTGGTAGCTAGCTTTATGCCGAGCAGGCGGTAGAGCTCCCGAGTCAGTTCCACGACAAACTGCGGACCTCGGTCGGAAACAACTTGCTTCGGGAGCCCATGCAACTTCCAGACATGTGCAAGGAACAGGCGGGCCGCTCCGAGGGCTGTGATCGTCGTGTGCGTCGGAATGAAGTGGGACACCTTGCTTACCGAATCCACGACGTTCATGATCGCGTCGTAGCCATGAGACTCTGGGAGTTCAACAATGAAGTCGACGCTGATGGTGTCCCAGCGGGATTCGGGAATCGGGAGCGGAACAAGTTCTCCGACGGGTGGATGTCGTTGCGCTTTGGTTCGGAGACAAAGATCACATGTCTTCACGTACTGTCCAATGTAGCGGGACATCTGAGGCCACCAGTAATTCCGAGCCACTAACTCCAGCGTCTTCCACCTGCCAGCATGCCCAGCGACCCGCGTGTCATGGTGCTGGGACACGATGCGGCGGCGGAGGTCCACCCCATCTGGAACGTAGACCTTGCCTCTGAAGTGGAGCAGCCCATCCCGTTCCGACCATTCCGCTGCCCGTACAGACCGTGAGTGCCCTTTCCGAAGTTCCTCCACTGCCTTCACCACCGACTCCTCCTTCTCTCCATTCCGGTACTGTCTCCGGATGTCCCGGAGTATTTCCGCTTCTGCTCCAACTGCAGTCACTCCTTCTAGGGCGCGGATTGCAAAGAGACTTGGGCGGAGCAGTGTCATATCCGCATTGTCTCCGCTTCCGCTTCCATGATCCGCACGGCGGGATAGGGCATCGGGCTTGCCCATGGTGCGGCCGGGGCGGTGGTGGAGCATGAAGTCAAACCGGGACAGGTGTAGGGACCACCGTGCTTGTCGTCGGTTCAACTTCTTAGACGTGCGGAAATACTCAAGGTTCTTGTGGTCTGTCCAGATCTCAAATGGGCATAGAGCACCCTCGAGGAAGTGTCGCCACTCCTCCAGCGCTCGGATGATTGCCAGCATCTCCTTGTCATGGATCTCGTAGTTCCGCTCGACCGGACTGAGACTCTTAGAGAAGAAGGCAATCGGATGCCACCCCCCACCTTCTTCCGATGACTGTTGCGACAAGACCGCTCCGGTAGCTGCGTCGGAAGAATCCGCCTCGACTCGGTAAGGGCGAGAGTCGTCGGGAAAGATCAGTACCGGGGCGGAAGTGATCAGCTCTTTGAGTTTGTCAAAGGAAGTCTGTTCCGGCTCTCCCCACCGCCATCCAACCTCCTTCTTGGTGAGGTCGAAGAGGGCACGGGCGTGGCAGGAGAAGTCCTTGACGAACCGCCGGTAGAAATTGACAAACCCAATGAAGGACTGGACTTCCTTCTTGTTCCGCGGCACCGGCCAATCCGACACACCGGAAACCTTGACGGGGTCCATTTCCACCTTTCCTTCCGACACAATCACCCCAAGATACTCTATCCGTGTCCGCTCAAATTCGCACTTTTCCGGCTTGAGACACAGGTTGTACTCCCGGAGTCGTTCCAGCACTCTCCGCACGACTTCCCGATGTTCGGACATTGTTTTTGTGAAGATGAGGATGTCATCGAGGTAGACGCAGACAACCCCTTCTGCTATCATGTCACGGAAAATGTCATTCATCATCGTCTGGAACGTGGCAGGACTGTTGGTGAGGCCAAAGAACATGACCTGTGGCTCGAAGAGTCCTCGGTTGGTGCGGAATGCGGCCTTCCACTCATCTCCCTCCCGGATCCGGACATTATTGAAGCCCCAGCGGACATCCAGCTTAGTGAAATACTTCGCCCCGCGGAGTTGTGTGATCAATTCGGAAATGAGCGGAATGGGGTACCGGTTCTTGATCGTGATCGCATTCAAGGCCCGGTAATCCTGCACAAGTCTGAGCGAGCCGTCCTTCTTCTTGATGAAGAACACCGGAGATGCCATGGGTGACTTGGAGGGGCGGATCCTCCCTGTATGGAGATTTTCCGCAAGGAATGCATCGAGCTCTACCTGCTCCTTGGGTGACAGCGGGTAGACCTTGCAGTTGGTGGGCTTCGACCCAGGCTCCAACTCGATGGCATGGTCCCACAGTTTCC
Source organism: Gautieria morchelliformis (assembly GCA_015179125.1). Classification (NCBI taxonomy): domain Eukaryota; kingdom Fungi; phylum Basidiomycota; class Agaricomycetes; order Gomphales; family Gomphaceae; genus Gautieria; species Gautieria morchelliformis. The sequence goes on from WHVA01000687.1 coordinate 43,390, forward strand.
GCGGAGGCAGGGCATCAAACGACTCCTTGGAGAAGACGTCCTCAAACTCCCGCAGGTACTCCGGAATTTCCGCCTCCACTCTATCATACCTCTTAGAGGCTTCAGCAAGGCGTTGCGAAATATTTCCGGTGGCGCGGATGTGTTCCGCCTCCGGCGGAAGGTTTACGTACAGCAAGCGCTCCCCTTCCATCAGAGTGTCTTCCAGGCCGAGTCGGATGACGTCGGAATCGGAATTGGAAGGGGGATCCGGGTCAAATTCCGCTTCCGAGTCTTCTTCTGCAAGCAGTGGATGGGGGCCGGAACGACATGTCTGTATGAGCCGTTCGGTCTTCCGCTGCTCCTGGTGCTCCTTCCGCACTTCCGACCGGCACATGTGACACTTGGCTGGACATCGACTCATCAGTACCTTCCGAGTCTGCCAATTGATCTCCGGGTTGTGCTCTTGAAGCCAGGTGAACCCGAGGATGATGTCTTGCTTCCCCAGGCTGGTGACAGCGAAGGAAGTGCGTTCCGAGTGTCCGTCGTAGCGGAGAATTGTGTCCACTATCTCCGTGATGGACCCTGCCTCATTGGGGCTTCCATCCACATTGAACACCGGGATTGCACGTTGCAACTTCCGCGTGGTCAGTCGGTTCCGTTCCACATAGTCCCGGTCAATAAACTGACCAGTGGCCCCGCAATCGACAAGGGCGGGTCCGGATTTGACTTCCGCCGTATCGGTCGTCTGGATCTCTACCTTAATGACTAGTGACTTGGGGCCAGGGGTGGCAGCAACAACATAGCGCTTCGGAAGGCGTCTCTCCCAAGGGCGGATGCGGGATAGACGGGGTGTCGGATTTGGCTTTTGTGTGACTTTATCCGGTGGGTCTGTATGAAGTGAGGGGAGTCGGGGCTTTTCATTCTCTACTTCAAGACAGGCAAACCGGTTATGTACAGGCAGCAGGGGCACACATCTCACCCGCTGCGCGTCACAAAATCCGACGCATCTTCCGCTTCCGATGCGCCATGTTCCGCATTTTCGGAAATTCCTTCCGCAGTAGGCACTCCGCTTATGTCCGCAAGTGCGAGGAACTCTGGAAGGAGCTCGAGTTTCTCCTCTGTGGTCATAAGCCGGATGTCAAATGCTTGGGGGCACTCGCGGGCATAGTGGCCTGGTTGTTGACATCGGAAGCAGGTGATAGTTCCGCGGCCTTTTCTGCGCATGCGGTCAACATCCATCGGGGCAGGGCCACTCTTCGAGGGAGGAGGGCTATGGTTCCTAATAGGAGCGGGCGGAGCAAGCGTCGGAAATACTTTCCGCATGGGAATGAATGCGCTTCCGGGTTTTGGCACAGGTGGAGTAGGACGAGTGGAACTGCGCGTCATATTCCGGCTCGTCTCCACGAAGGCCTCATTTGCTTCTCTGTTCCGGGACACCCTCTGTGCAGCTTGGTACCACCCTTCCGGGTCATCAAAAGTCCGGAGCTCCATCCCCAAGCAGCGCAACTTGGTTCTGGATTGTCGGATCAAGTCCTCGTCGGAATTTGATGACGATCGTCTTGTCGTCATCATACTCCGCAAGGTCGATGAGCTCCTGGAAGCGATCGATATAGTCATCGACCGGATCCTTGGCCTGGTACCAGCTGGTCCCCTCGAGCTTCGTAAGGGCTGTGAGCTGCTCATTTTTTGGGCAGAACTGGTCGGAAAATGTTTTCTCGAAGGCGTCCCAGTCCCGGAAGTAGTTCCCCTTGCCCTTTGCTTCATGTCGGATCACCTTGTTTGCAAAACGGGCTGCGCGGTCCGACTTGAAAAAGGACAATGCCCAGTGAATCCGAGCCTGGTCGTTCGGAAAGAGCTCTCCGACAATTGCGAAGTAGATGCTGCATGTGTTGAAGAATGTGCGTCCCTTCTCCCGATGTCCATCAAAGTCCGCCGGGGTTGCGGGTTTGACCTTTGCTAACTTTGCGGACTTTCTCTCCTCCGCCAGTTCCGCTTTTCCGAAATCCGGATCATCCAACATTTCATTTCCACCACCTTGTGGAATATCTAACTTAGCCAAAATCGCTTGTAAGGCTGTTTCAATCGCGTCGGTCTTCATCCGGTTCCGCGTCAATTCCTCCTCCATATTCCGAAGACGATCGTCCGGATCCATGTCGGAAGGAGAAATGTGGGACGGGATTTCCGGGGTTGGGAGCTCGACGTAAGAAGAAGGGCTGTTGTACGCTGTGTGTGCGGAAGAGGTTGCGATCTCCGAGTCGCTGTCTCCGATTCCGAACGCACCTATGGCGAATGCAACGCGCAGTACGACCGCCGGTCCTCTAGGGGAGAGACTTTTCTGCTGTAAGGGCAACCCTGGCTAGTCGTGGAGATCACACTACCACACAACTGACAAGGGGAAATCCAAAGTCTGTATAAATGAACAGAGCATACAAGAGAGGGGATTCTCGCCTGACAAGGGGAAATCCAAAGAGAAAAGTCTAAGGACCCCCAATGTCAGCGAGCCCGTATTATACTACGCTGCGCAGCCAGGGACAACACTTGGCACCCGCCATCAACCCTGCACCTCCCTGACCCTTGATCGACCCTTGATGTCACCTATTACGCGAGTCGCTTGATTTCCGACACTGTTCCGAGGGTGGAACTCGGAAATTGGAGTGGAACTCGGAAGGCGAACAGAACTGGTAGAAGTTCTCCCAGAAGTGGAATCATTTCCGAGAGCGGAGGCGGAGATGGAATCGGAATCGGAGTCGGAAATGGAGTCGGAACTGGAAATGGAAAACAGGGTGTCCCCTGACACTCACACACGCTCAGCTCAATCAAGAACTGGCGTGCTTCCGGCCTCCTCCCCAGGCTGAGGACCCAGCCGTTGAGGCCATGCTCTGTGAGGATGCAGGCCCCATCAACCAAGTGGAAACCACCGCCAGTGGTGAGGCAGAACCGCCTCACCCAACCACCCCCGCGGATGCGGAGGTGCCTCCGGAGGAGTCACGTGCTCCACCGGCGCCGTACAATGACGATGTCATCGTATTGGAAACACTAGAGGATGCCATCATGGATGACCTCTATGAGTCATAAACAGGACCCTATAGTTGTCTATAGAGGGGGAGGGTGTAAATAACCTATGTATCTACATGTACACTAGTTATCACATAACCCCAGTGGGCCCCTTAGGGACCCACTGTATAGTTTATCCGTGGGAACCGGTCGGCAGTCCCCATCGCATCTTACCCTTATACTGTCACTACGTAGCATTCAGAATACCACTCCTTGGCCAATTTCTGCTGTGCCCTTGTGATACAAGGCATAAGATCAACATCTTTACGGCTAACCTGCATGGAGGCTGCAACTGACAGTGGCTGAATGCATCCTGAGCATGAGGGACATTCATGGAGTGGGAGTTTCACAGATGATGGGTTCTATGATCGGCCATGGCTCCACGGGCCGGGGTCCTGATGGGAAATGATGGATTAGCAAACGCGAAAGGGGTTCGAAGAGTTTGAAGGTCCGATAGCAGGGATGTTTGTTCGTTGAATATGGATGGTTGATCTGTAGAATAAATGAATCATGACAGTATGCAGGGACTTGCCCCGATGGAGAATGTGAGCCCATGGCCAGGAGCAAAGTATGTAGAAAAGATGTGGTGCTGGGTGTTGTCAAGGCTGCCATCACCAATGGCGGCGATGACCTTTCTGACAACGAGGAGTGCAAAACTGTTCAGTGGTTGGTCGCTGCTCTGGCCACGACCATGGAACCAGAAAGGTGGAAAAATTCCAGGACCACAGAGAGTGATGCACCACCCCATTTGTCGATTGTGAATCCGAGAAATATGCAGAGGGTGTTTTTTTTTTTTTTTTTTCAATTTAACATCTTTTGGGGCAGTGCCCCATGTAAGACAGTAAGTACAATTTCTTTCCTATATCACCTCCTCCTCTCATTTTGACCTCTATCTCCGCTTGCACTCAATGGGCATAGCCCTGAGTGCCTCTGTGCCTGTGTGAGTGGGGTGTGTGTTCGTGCTCCTTGCCCTCCTGTCTTCCCTTTTTATCTCTTCTTTCCACTCTGCTTTTCTGCCAGGAGCATCAAGTCCCCATATGGCTTTTTGAAGTGCCGCATGTCGTGTATATACCTAAAAAGGTGATCCATAGCTTTGTGTCCTCCTAATAGTGTTTTGACGGATTTTGCTCCCCTCTTCAACTTTCCCTCTAACCTTTTCCTCTGCTCGCTGTGCAGAGGGCAGTGTTGACGAGGTTTGTTATGGCGACGAGGATAACAAATCAGAGTTGTTGATGTGGGTATTCTTGATAATGGTTGTTTGAGTACAACAATGACACCCTGCGTTACGTTAGTACGCTCTGAGTCGCTAGGATATTAGTATGTCTGCAGAATCTGACTTATGTTGGACCACTGATTCCCAACTATGACGGGGTGGTTATGCTACGGACTGAGATGCATACTCAAGTACTTACAGCTGCACAAACATGTAAGAATGATCATGCCCAGTCTCCACCGGGTGGGGAGCTAGGGCTTTCTTCCACCTGGCGATGGAATGGAAGCGTCTGACTTGCTTTTGCTGTCGTCACCATAGCCAAGCTGTTCAGGTGTCTCCTGTCCAGCAGTTTTCATCGGAAGAATAGCCATGGGTTTGATACGATTGGGCAGGAGCAGTACCCACAGCGTTGCCTTTACCTTGCGAGGGTAACCGTTCGTCTGGGCAGCAACCTTATCTGATTTGGAGCCTTTCAGACTACTTATATAAAGCTGGAGGTGTAAACACCGTTGTCAAATTGGTGAGATGATAGCCCTTGGCGCTTGTGCTGATTCTATCCAAACTAACGGGTTTCTGTACTTGACCGATGGTCGCTGTTCACAGTTCCTGTAGTCGGGTTTCAGTTTGGTGCACCTGATATATGCCCATCTCCCGCAGACACATGTTACTGGGATTCGAGCCCCGAATGAGGTTGTCCTCGAAAAGGGAATTCCGAGATTAGCCTGGTGGATGTCCATGGGCTTGTCGAGTCAACACATCGGCGTCGAGCGGCAGAGAAAAATGGAATCGAATCATACCAACAACCTGCTCATATCCATACCATATACAATATTCTTGAGGTAGCTAATGAAATCAAGTCTTCCATCGCACTCCTGCTGTTGGTGGTAGGAAAATTTCGTATTATTTCAAAGCAATGTTCGTTTAGAGGCTCTTTGTTTGTGGACTCATCGCAACTTCGCTTTTAAGATTCGAGGCACTACCAATCCTATTATTCTGCGATAAACCACCCCATTATCAAAGCTTATCATTGTCACTCATTCATCTGGGCCTCATGCACAAGCCTCCGCATTAACTGCAACTTGCAAGACAGCTCGGCGTGCGCGCACACGTTGGTTGTCAGGCCGAATAATGCATCATCTGGAAAGAAGGCTTGCCGTCCGAGGTTATGGGGAGGTAGCCACAGAGTGCATCCCGACATTATAAGCATGAGAGGATGCAGCCAGCGCAGTCATTGAAAAAAAGAGAGCCAAGATCCCGAGAGAAAGGTTGTGATTGTACCGCCCTACGATGACGGTGCGCATGTGCTGTCGCCTGAGCTGTATAGTTTTCATCCTTCCGCAGTGCGAATAATTGCAGGCCAAGGCACCCTAGCTGTATAATTGCTCGAGAAAGCCCGGGACCTTGGTCGACTTTGTACACCCTACGATGACGTGTGTATGAGCTAGCTGTCGCTTTAGTTGTATAGTTTTCATCTTCCCAGTGCGGATACTTGCAGGCTAAGGCAGCTGTAGAATTGCTCGAGCAAGCCGGGTTCTTGGTTGACACCTTGATGTCCTGATTGCGCCAGTAGGAGGCGATGACGCGCTAACTGGAATCGCCCTTGCCACAATGGCTTCAAGATCGGTCGTCGGTGCGGAGCCTACGGGAGCGGGAGCAGACGATGCTTTTCGATCTTCCACAATCGGAGGGACATTCCACCCGTCTGTGAACCCGAAGACGCTAGCAGACGGGCTGCTGACCTCGACATACGAATTATGTTCCCGCTCATCATGGAGCATGTGGATGCCAGCTATACACAGTCACCGGTGAACAAATTGTGTAAGCCGCTCACCAAAGCTGAGTGTTATTCGTTGCGAATGCGCCAGTAATTGAACATTTGGCGGCCGTCGCTCTCTCAATCGCTCTATCAGAAGGTTTCGAGGAACATACGCAAAAGAAGGCAAGCACTCACGAAAGACTCTAAAGAGTACACGTCCGTATCATTTGTGAGCGGGGACATGACATCGCCGATCTAAGAAGCGACGCTTCGAAGCTCTTTGAGATGATCTCCGCTGATACCTCGGATAATGAGGATGGTTTGTCTTGCCTTACTCGGAGGAGCCAGTTACCTACCTCTGAATATCCTAATTATAGGTGATTGATGGATTGGGGCATGTGGTATGTCCTCAACACGTTTTGAATTCGTCTCCGATGTCTTCGCCCCCGATACAATCGTATTCGTCCCGATATCCAAGCGATGTATTACAGCTGAACAACCACACCGGAATCCCAGACTTGACAAAAGACAGACCCCCGATAGCACAAGCTAGACCAAAGCAAACCGCAAAACAAAACAAAACAAAAACAAAACAAAAAAAATTTACAAAATTCCACCAGTAGTTTCTGGATTTCCCATACGAGAGAAATCCGTATATCCACTCGCAGTCACAACTCGACGTTGCAGGACTATATGCGGGTGAACTGGGTTGGCAGGATGGTTGGGATAATCCCTACAAGACCTATGATTGCGTGCTGCCGATTGCAGTTGCTGTCACTTGACAACAGTCGCGCCTCAGCTTTAAAGGCTAATTCGGCGTGCTAGACATCAGAGCATGTAAGTAACCATAGACAGCGCCGACAAGCAGATCCGTCATCACGTACCTGGTCGTTCCAACCAGCCTCCCCAGGGGCCTCCGCACTGGCGCCTCTGATTGCGCGGGCTAAA
>WHVA01000688.1:0-50314 GCA_015179125.1 Gautieria morchelliformis
CTTCTCTTTAGAAGATCACTGCTGATCAGGAAGACCCTGCTACGCGCTGAATGCAAATAGACATACAGACTGTGTTCCAGTCAGGCATCTGCCTCGGGTGGTGGAATGGACTCAACAGATCGTCGCGAACACGGCCGCTTCAATGTTCATTCACGTGTCCTCATCCAGCCGCCGTGTCCATGCTCACATAGTCCGTCGCTGCATTCACGTCCCCATCACCGTGCCCAGCCCTAAGCCCGACCCTCACTACAGACATACTGGACGCATGTGCAGGACCCTCCGCTTGCGCGCGTCCGACTCGGCCTTACTTACTGAGAGATCGGGAGTACTAATACCTGGCACTGTGGAAACAACGCTCTGCGAGTGGCGAGTAACTGAGATGTACTCCCGAAGTCGTGTTGGAATTTCCCACATGGAGGTAGCTACACGGTGGGCTGTCTTCAATATCGTGGTTGAGACCTCAATTCCGATATATTGCTTTGTTGCGTCTGTAGCTCAGTTGAAGCCAATGGCGTGCCTTTTTTATATAATTCTTCGGTTCCAGAGTTTTAAAGCACGTTGTTCTTCCGCACCATCTGTCCCAGGAAATGTCGGCCGCCGCTTCAGCTGCTGAGGCAGCCTTAGTCACGAGTCTGTATGACATCCGAATGGTAAACATGGTGGCAGGTTCATGATACGTTGGCTGCCTTTGTCCTACGTTGGTTTATTCATCTTCTCGATAGCTGGCGCTACAGCTTGTGTTTGTTATGACATCCTTCTCACATTCTATCAAGAGGTTCGTCTCATATACTCGTTATTTCCCTGCAGACTATTATACTGAGTCCATAACAGGTAGCTTATATCTGGAAGTATGTATTTTCTTGCGAATGAATTTCAAGCTGATCTCGAAGATCCGCGTAAAGGGCCCGGTGGTCTGCAGCCAAGCTTTTTTACTTGATCTCAAGATACTACAGCCTTACCCACCTTATGTGCGCAAATATCTCCTCACCTTCATTTAATTTCCACACCTCAGTCGGTATTCTCTTAGCGTCACCATGTCCTGTCCGTGATCGCTATTCTGTTTATTGGCTCTCGCTGAATTAGACGCAGTCGTCACAAAGCCACAAACTTCCACTCATGTGCGTGCTTTCATCTCATAATTTCGCTGCTCAGCAGTCTGACTTTGGGACTGTAGTTGTGAATGATTCACTTTTAGCAAGTCCTATCAAAGCCCTAATATGCCAATCCAACAGCTGTAGAGGATGGGAATGGTTTTCAGCGTATAGTGGCCCCATTATTTCAACCGGCGCCGTACATGTGTTGCTCATTATGCGACTGTATGCGATCTACGGACGCGACAATCGAAGTAAGGACCCGTCTTCATTTTGTTACTTACTTGATGACTGATTATAATTCAGTGCTTCTCTTTTTGTCCTTGTTGTACCTCAGTTGAGCTATCAGCTGAAATCTACATTCTAATTACATAACATAATGTTTTTCACAGTAAACATCTCAGTGAGCATACTGGCTATCGTCACGCATTTATTGATTCCCGTTACAACTCAGGCAGCTATATCCGTGGCCAGCGTCGTTCTTCCAGGGCTCCAAACCATTCCGCAAGTTGCTGCGATCCCCATTCCTGGGTGCTTGGCGTATATTGATCCACGTTCCAGTCTCCTTTTGGTGGCATGGGTACCCAAACTCCTGACAGATCGTAAGACACAGCATCTCGTGATCCCGCCTGTACTTTATCGATCACGATGTTTTTTTTTAGCCATATTCTTCATTCTGACGCTAGTCAAGTTCATCCAAGTTGTGCGCCGCCTCAACGGTACCACGCTCTCTACTATCTTTCGTGAGCGAAACAATGTCGCCCCACTTTTAACATTTTTCGTCAAAGATGGTGCAGTCTGGTTTGCGGTGTAAGTTCCCTACTTTGTTGCATACATTCGTTATCTCCAACGGTCTGTCTGGGGGCGATTTTAGGGTCTTCGGTAAGAAAATCATTTACATCTAACCAAGGACTATTCGTCTGATCGCTCTTTTTCAAGCCTCGGATCTCCAGGCTGCCTATTTCTTTCTTGCCAATCCAAATGGTCCATTGCAGGCTATGGGCGTGGCGTAGGCAATAAACGTTATTCATGAATTAGTGTTCTAAAATCTTCGGTTTGTCAGCTGGCTCGTCGCAACTGTGGCCATCGCCTCTTCACGTCTAGTTCTTCGTCTTCATGGAACTATAAGTGGAGCGGTTTCGACAACCTCAGAACATCTTGAGCTGAGTGATATGGTCAAGCCCAGCCCGGCCCTCGTAGATGCAACCGTTTCATTCCAGACAGTCCCAGCAAGTGGAGAGCAACCTGTCACCAAGCCTCTCCAGGCATGGCAATGAAGCTGTGCATTTATTTTGTAGCCTCTGCAAGCATGTCGTATCTAGCACTCTTATTTAATGCAGAGATTACAGTGTATGCTAAATCATTGGGATTTCTAGCAGAGTAGGCCAGGGACCAGGCCCTGGGCCCAGGTACAGCCAGAGAGTGGCAGTAGATAGCCCTGATTAGTTGTCATCACACCTGGTGTGCCTGCCCTCTGAGCAGGTTTCCCACTGCCTGAGGCTCTTGTCCCATTGTACCAAGAGCCACCACTCCATGTGGTGACACCATGGGAATTCCATCCTGATCAATACCTGCCTAGATGTGTTTTTTTCAGGAAACACTGAAGATGCAGCAGCATGGCGAGCTACTTCAAGACCTGCATGAATGGTTTATTGTATGATGAAAGGAAGGTCTATTTCTTTGTACCCCACCTTGGGAAAACACCAACGCGAAAAAATGGTGGGAAAGGAAACAGCATACAACGGAGACCAAAATGACTGGGAGGTGATCAAGACTGCTTTCATTGAGTGGGAAACATGGCCAACAGCAGCTACAGATGACACAATGCCACAAATCACAAGCCAGACCATGAAACCTCAGCGGATGACCAAGAGAAAGAACGAAGCGTGCAGAGCAGGGGAATCACTGCGTTTAAGCCCAGCGAAAGTTCCTTCATCCCCTCCCCACGCGCATGGTCCAGAAAGATGACCGATAGCCCCACGCCGTCCATGGCAAGGTGGCTTGAGCGTTGCAAGAGGAGTGCTGGTGAGTACCGTCGTAGAGGGTGTAGTTGTAGAACTCGGATGAGGGGAAGTGCGCGAGGGAAGGGTGCATGCGGTATTGGAGGTCGAGCGTGATGGAGGGGATGCTGGGTGTGGGGAAGTATCGTGTATATTAACGTCAGTGGATAAACTCATGACCCTTCTGGATACGCACCGTCCTCTCGAACAGACTCACGCCTAGCCTGCCCGCCTTTGCCTTGCGGCTTGTGATCACGAGTGGGAGCAGCTTGTGGTCTCCAGTGAACGCCAGGTGCCGAGACTGGGATGACGTGACGCAATGAGAACGTAGCGTGAGGAACGCAACACAGCCAAATAGTCATCAGCACATGCAACACAATGCAACATACCCAAAAACTCACCCCCAAGTTCATAACCGGAATCAACGACACCGGCCCCATGCTCATGCTTACCTTGTCGAGGAACACCACCGGGAAATCAACCACGCCCATCGCGGCCGTCGTTGCTGGAATGAAGGTTGTGCAGATATAAGGAGGCGGGCGGGCGGGGGCTAGGCACACATAGGAGCAAACACCCTCGGCATCAAAACAAAAAGAGACACACCGCCAGTGCCAGCGCCTGTCATCGCCGTACGCCCCAGATATTTTCCTCGCTGTCAACTCAATATCGATCTCATCCTTCAACGTGGAAAAGAACCCCTGGATGGTATCTGAGGGGTGGCATGGAAGCGGAATGTTCATCTTTTGATGTGGTGGCACTGAAGGAGGTACGTTGTCATCGGATGACACGAAGGGATCTTCACCGGAACAACTGGAGAGGATCTATAATGTGTTACGCTAGGCGGTTGTTTCTGAGTTAGTTGTTAGCCCAACGCATATATTCACTATGTCATAGTTAGACGACACTTGCCGTGTGTATGGTCTGACCCGCGAACTTGGCTTGGCCTTGGCGATATTGCTATGTGGCATTGACTCTGATGATCAAGGTTACAGGTACGTGGCGGTTGTGGAGAAAGCTTGGCGAGATGAAACCCCATATGGTGAGCACGCGTCGGTGCGTCATTGAGACTGGGCCAGGACGCCAAGTTACTACAGTACTGTAGTGCTGTTAAAAAAGGAAAATCGTGAAGTGCTTTCTGAGGAAGATAGAGCTATACGTAGACCGGAGACACAGCCTGAACGGACCTAAACAGGGCTGCAATGAGTCAATATCCTCGGACCTCTGATAAGATACACAGCCAGACCTGGTCAGAGACCTTCACAGCTGTGTTAAGGTTAGATGTTCAGAGCCCGATGAGTGAATAGCGTCGGTCCTCTGGTAAGGTACGTAGCCAGGTCTGGTCAGAGACATTCTCAGTTGTGTTAAAGTTAAATATTCAGAGCCTGCAGACAGGCGAGGTTGATCATGGATGTCCATAGATATAGGTGGACGGTACGTTAACATGACCTTAACAACATCTGCGGCGAGGTGGGCTGACATGGTATATTCAGAGCTTGGAGGACGTTGCCGAACTACGGTAATAAAGGGCTTAAACGCAGTGAATGCACGCACCCGTACCATGACCACAGCACGACGGCGCCAGCCGTCGTGCTGTGGTGCACGTGATGTCGGCGCCACCGGCCCCGCATTTTCTTTCTGCACCATCAGCACCCATTCAACACGACGCCTCGCCCAGGTACATCCACGATGGACGCGACCCTGATTGCACAGACTTAGACCACGACTGACCCAGCCCATGACCCACATGCTGGTGCACGAAACAGCCCAGCCAGACACATGCACACCGCCGGCTTCACGCCGCCACGCATGCCCTCGCCACCCATATCACCACAACTGACACGTCGACTAGCGAGTCCATGGCACAGACAAAAAACACCATGATGCAGGTCTGCGAGACGAGCAAGAGGGGGCCAAGGGAAAGGGAGATGAGGGAGATGCAAACAAGGGAAAGAACCACAGGAGCCCCTGCTCCTGTGTGTTACTGTATCCTTGGTTGCCATCATCTCATGCAGTGGTGCCGCGCAGGTCCAGCAACTGTGGGCCGGCATACCTGGCGCCTTGTGCGGCTTGGGAGGTGAAGGAGAGGGGCTGGTGAGGCAGCAAGGATGCAGGGAGTGGCAAATGCATGCATGGTGTCTCACACCATCCCCCATTGTGCAAGTCAGATGCATTTATTTTGGCATAATCTGTCCCCGCTCGACTTAATGCCCTTCAACATACTCATTCGCCTTGGTTCACCAATCTATCAGTTTACTGAACTCCGGCGTCTAGGCTCAGTGCACTGTTATGCGCTGTACAAGTACTTAATAGCTTCAGCTCTGCGCTACTACAAGCACGTCTTAATTGTGTTGGACACACAGTTAACTTGCCGCTAGATATTATGGACGATGTCATTTTAAACCGCCCCCCTTGCGGCTGAGTATCGTTCACATCCCCTGCGTTGTTGTTGACTGCATCCTAATCCTGATCCAGGGCTCTAAGCTCTTCTATGCAACAGTCGCTGGCACGACCACAGCACTAGCTCTAGAACAGCTCAAAGCTTACTGGTTGACAGTCTACAACTTTGTTTTTTGCGATCTAGCCCACCGAATGATTGATTAAACTAAGGCGAGGTCCCATCTACTCGTTTGCTACAGCATTTTATTTTTTTAGGACCTGGCCCCCGTGAATGATTGATTAAGTAAGGGAAGGTCCCATCTACGCGTTTGCTACAGCATTTTATCTTTTAGGACTTGGCCCCCGTGAATGATTGATTAAGTAAGCGAAGGTCCCATCTACGCGTTTGACACCTATGCGCTCCAGCGCTGATCGGTACGTTCCAACGGTTGACGGCGTTCGTATCCACGGCCGTCGAGCCGTTGCAGTGCGCGCAAAAGTTTGCCCCAAACGCACATTTGTCTGAAGACAAGCAAAGGTACCACCAACTCCAGGTGTTCACCTTGTGCCAACAGTCAATAGGTTTTGCAGGTACGCGTTGCCACTGGGAATATCAACGAATATGCATGCTTAGCGATTGGGCTTTATGGCGGCAGCGCATGCCATTGGAGCCCAAATGCAATGAATATATTTCTTTTAGGAACCGGGGAGCCATATAAATACGAGGAGGTGGAGTACAGAGGTCCTCCACCTCGCAAACCTAGCATAACTCGGTCTTCAGCTATCAGCATGCTCCTCAAAACTTTTTTCACGTTCGTTTGTGTGTCCGTTGTCCAGGCTGCAACCCTGCAGCCTAGGATGAACTGCCCCAAAGGCCACAGCACGTCACATGCTAAATGCTGCGATTTCTTCGCCCTTCGCGACGATCTTCAGCGCAATCTGTTAGCATGCGTAGATGTTTCCGGTGCTCTCTGACTGACCGAAAGACAGATTTCACAACCAGTGTGGTGAGGATGCTAGCGAGGTTGTGCGCCTTACCTTCCGTGAGTCTACATCTGACACTAAGCATCACTCTCATTGACAAATTTCCCATAGACGATGCTATTGCGTTTTCGACGTCCCTCAAGCAACAAGGCCTGCCGGCCGGCGGTGGCGCTGACGGTTCCATGCTAATCTTCCCCAATGTCGAGCCCAACTTCATCCCGAACATTGGCATCATCGACAGTATCAACTCTCTTCTCCCCTTCCTCCAGAAGCACAACACCATCAGTGCCGGTGATCTAATCCAGTTTGCTGGTGCCGTGGCCCTCTCCAACTGCCCCGGCGCGCCCCGCCTCCAGTTCCTGGCCGGACGTCCCAACGCTACTGCACCTGCCCCCGACGGGCTCCAGCCGACACCTGGTGATTCTGTTGACAAGATATTGGCCCGCATGGCGGACGGCGGGGGATTCTCTCCTGACGAGGTCGTCGCCTTGCTGGCATCCCACAGCATCGCGCGTGCAGACAAAGTCGACGTTACCATACCGCAGGCTCCCTTTGACACGACGCCGTTCACCTTCGATACTCAGTTCTTCCTCGAGGTGCTGCTCAAGGGTGTTGGTTTCCCCGGAACCGCCCACAACTTCGGTATGATTCTCCTCTCTATGTAGTAACATGCCTTGACACTTACGGATGTATATACTCCAGGTGAAGTTGAGTCCCCCCTCCCACTCACTAAAGGCGTCGATGTTGGCGAACTGCGTATACAGTCAGACTTCGTCCTCGCCCGTGGTCCGTATTCATATGGTCAAATTAGTACTCGCTGAGCCTGACAAATCCGTTTCCCAGACAATAGGACGTCATGTGCGTGGCAAGGGTTCATCAATCAGCAAGATCACATGTCAAGTGCTTTCGCGGCTGCCATGGCTAAACTCGCGGTTATCGGCAACGATCCATCGAAACTGATTGACTGCTCCGATGTCGTTCCTAACCCTGTGCATGGGTCTAAAAAGCCTGCGACGTAGGTATTCGTCTATGTTTCCGAAGGACCGGGCTGATCGCATTCCTTGCCGCCAGATACCCTGCCACGAAAACACAAGCTGATATTGAGCAATCCTGTAGTAGTCCATTCCCGAAACTTGCTACCGACAAAGGTGCAACTGAGACCTTGATCCCGTAAGCTTCATCCATCCGTTTTCTTGCTTACCGGAGGATTAATCCACAAATTTATAGCCATTGTCCTCCCGGGAACAAACATTGCTGAACGATTGAATTAATGTGCTGTTATCCTATTTAACAAAGTGTCATTCTTTGGGTTTTTTGTTTTATCGGGTATTCTAGTGATTAATATAGTAGAGAATAATGTTGTCGAGAGCTGTGTGATAAGGAGATGTTCTGATTCATTGGCACACACATGCATGAGGGGAATAACCAGACCAACTCGAACTCGGTCCTCCTTTAATTAGTCCCAAGTGGGCTTACAATAATGAGATAATCCCGAAATACTTATTTTGCGTTCCAGACGCTTTGTTCTCATCCAAAAGGCAGGATGTCACTGAAGCTGAGATATACAATTCTGCAGCAGATACAGTGCAGAGGGGTTTATTTTTTGCAAAGCCGGCTTAATGAATACCCCCATGATAGAATTTACTAACTCCAGATGTGGATATCTGTGCATAAAATGTAGGATCAGTTTGAAGTTGTGGAGTGATATGTAGCGTGATAGTGCGAAATTCGGGCTTTGTGTAGCAGCAGAGGCCACTGGGAGCCTGATGTTACCAAACTTGCTTCGCCATGAGTACCGTTGAGCTACATGACGTTCGTAACTCCTCGGAGACTAGCGTTATGAGCTCATCAGGCTCGATGGTCATGTCTGAGCGCTGTAGCATGGTCAAACGACTGAGGGAAGGAATCCTAGCTAACGGTACTTATATTTTCAACGGTTATTGTTTTTGAATAAACAGGAAATCAAAGGAAAGGTCTCATTACTGAGACGTGTATACCATGCCTTGCATACCTAATAGGGAGAATAAACGCTTGGTGACATCACGCGCGGGCAGTCACGTGTTTGTTTGCGGTCAATACCGTCACGAAGATTCACAATACCAGGTGCCAGCGATGGATTGTAACGGCTTTTCAGGTGCAATGTTGGATTGGAAATGTGCGTCTTAGACTTCGAAAGACGCGTAGATCAATGACACCCCAACGCCACCCAACGTGCAGGTCCCAATCGCGCGTGCGGATCAAACATCCCACTGGACGTTTATCACGAAATTTTCACATTGTTAAGGCCCGCTGCAGATCCTGACACGGGTAGAAAGCTTTACAACACGACTCTGGCGCGTCTGGCGCCCGTTTGCAGATACTTTGCTTATTACGCCACCCATGAAATGTGGCGCTGCCTAGAATTTGATGGCAGTACCTATCAAACGTCCCGGATGCCAGCAAAGGCTTGGTGTATGGGAGTACATACACAGCTCCAGCCATTGGAAACGCTGCGGACCCAAGTTAGAGAGTGCACATTACGAGATTGGGTACAGTTGAGCAACTTGACTATAATTGGAGCCACTCTCATGATTTGGGGAGACAGTTGACTCCGAGACAGACGGCTCGGGGACAGATGGCTCTGAAACAGACAGAACGTCGCTGTTTCGCAACGCAGGTCATCCCCATGCTGTCGCGGCTCGACAACCTGGCAGTACTCATGTTGGACGGTGTACCCATGTCTCGTGCACTGCTGCAATCTATCGGGCGACTCAGAGGATTGGAAGAGTTGACCCTTTTCGGTATCGGTGGTATCGGTGTGGGTAAATTCGCAGCGGCTCGGACACGTGAACCTGTGTTTGCGCCGCAGGAAACACCCTTCCCGTCTTTGCGCCGACTCGCGCTTCACTGTATAGACTATAGGCTGCATAAGGTGCTTCAGGACGCATTGCGTATCCTTGCCGGTGCACCATCACTGCGAACCATAGTCGTTGAAGACAGCGAATGGCTCGACCAGTTGCTTCCTCTCATCACACCACAGCTTGTCTCGTTTTGCGGTGACCTCGGACGGGTAACCACGGAGGCCTTTCTCCGATTTATTAAAGCCCATGCTGCTCTCCAGAGTCTTACGGTATATTTTACAGACACCTGGTACTCCTACATAGGCATTGAGCTTGATCCGGCTGACTTGCCTGAGCTCCGCTCATTTAGTGGCCCATTCGCCCTCGCCCGCAAAGTCATTGGCAGCCGTCCAGTTACAAAGCTCGCATCCCCCCGTTATATGCCATTGGATTCTAAACCTCTTACCTTGTTACCCTTTATGGGGGAGTCCAACATATTCCATGTTTCCAACTCCAGGATGTACTCTTGGGATGAGGTACACGATGAACCTGAAGTCTGGAGAGCCTTGAAACCTATATGCGGAGGTATATCTCAGCTTTTTGTGCGCGTCAGTGATGCAAGTGAAGTGATCATGTCACAAATCGGTTTATGTTTTCCGAACATTGTTCACCTGCAACTTGGTGTACCAGTGCGTCTTGCATACAACTGTCAACACGTTTGGCTGAGCCAGCTTTTCACAGCACGTGGATGGGAACGACCTCTCACACTCGTGGAACGTTGGACAAGCACTCCTCCATTTCAAGTCTTTGAAAAGCCTCGCGCTATGCAGTGAATTTCACGGTCATGCTGCATGCTGGATCTCAGCGGGAGAGCAGCACCATTTTGTGCACGACGTTTATCAAGGGAGCTGTCCGACGCTGAAGACAGTCCTGTTTGGCCCGCTCATGGTGTGGCACCTGCACGCGCTCCCGATGAGAGCCGGGGAATGTCATTGTGAGCTGGAACTGCTCTCACCGAGGACGATTCGTACGCGGTTGCAGAGGCTGGGCACGGGACGACAGGTATGTGACTGGCGGGGCACGCTCGTCCGTCTGTTGCGCGAGGGACCATCTGGGCTATCTGAACTGGAAACTGAGGAAATCATCAAGCCTGGGCCTGATCCATGATCGTTGTTCTTGCCATTGATGCAAATAATTTAGCGTGCGTGGGTTAGAGAGTCGGCATCGTCTCGTTTGCGTGTACACTTTTCTCTTGATGTCGGACTTAGCAATTATGCATGTCTTTCGAGGGCTGCGAGTCTGATTCAGGCCAGTTCTTGGCCAAAATTGTCTCAGCCCGCTAGTAAACTAGCGGGTTTGCGTGTGCGCGACTGCACTTGAGTAATTGAGGATAATCATTCGCGGGGTAGTCAAGCTTCCGCCCAAAGCTCGAAGCTTGACTACCCCGCGAATGAGGTACGTACTTAGAGCCCCAGCCACGCTTGCAGTACCTCAACCTCGGAAGCTACTCTAGCAACCACCACGGCGAACGTCAAATGCTGGCTGAGGTTCACTTTCAGGGTAGTGGAGCCCGCCCGCGCAGGGGGGGCAGATGATGCTCATTCTGAGACTCCAGCGGAAGCAGAGGACAGGGCAAGAGCCAGAAGCAAGAAAGCAGGGACAACGGCTGGGATAGACTTTGCGCACGCGAGAGAGAAGAGAGATGCGGCCACAGCAGATGGACCAGACGTAGGTGATCTCGGCATCACCGTGATCAACGAGCTCACGGACCCAATGACCTTCGACGCAGAAGTGTTTGGTGCGGGGGTTATGGGACGCGTCTTTTATGTTAGAGATCGTCTGCATATTGTCACAGTAGATAAGGATCGGCTCAGTGCAGGGCAGCCTGAGCTCTTGGAGGAGGTGGCGAATCCACAGGGTGTGCTTGGCGCCAGGGATATGGACTCGGACTCGGTAGTGGACAGCTAGGGCGACCCGGGTCAGCTTTTTAGATATCCACGCGACAATGCAGCCATCATAAAGGCAAACTTAATGGGAGTCACAAAGTTGGTGTCGGAATAAAGGAGTGGATGGCCAGCGGCGTAATGCAATACCCATGCAATTTCGACCTGATACCAAGGAACCCCTGTCTATCGTGTATATACCTAAGCCGCAGGTCTCCAACGTTGGCAAATAGGATTACAATTACTTCGAATGACTCCCTATTCAGCGGTATACCTATTACTAAATACAAACTTACCACTTTTTATGGTACATAAGTCACCTATACATAACATCAAAATTTATCAAATACAAAGAACCGTGCTTTCAGAAGTAAATCTCCGGGGGTGAAAAGCCCTTGTTGCTGATACCGGATCAGCAGCTTCTCCAACAAGTGACTTCTCAGCTGGGGACTGAAAGACCCTATGTCCCAGGATTAGAAAGCCCCTGCCCTCGACAAGGGAATAGGTATTTCCCGGCATTGTGAGTCCCCCGTTTCGAGCCTATCTCATGCGACGTATAGAACATGATTTGAATAAGTTACTATAGCTCGAGTGAGGTAAATTCTCACCACAAGTGCTTTCAGAGCCCGACCTACTGTAATATTAAGAGTACAACGTGTACACAGCCTTCCTCTCTCACCTCCAGCACCGTCAGATATGTCCCACACGGCTCGCAACGCCGCAGCCTTGGAGAGAGCGGTAAGTAATTCTTATGTGTATTAAATCTG
Organism: Gautieria morchelliformis; assembly: GCA_015179125.1. Taxonomy (NCBI): domain Eukaryota; kingdom Fungi; phylum Basidiomycota; class Agaricomycetes; order Gomphales; family Gomphaceae; genus Gautieria; species Gautieria morchelliformis. The sequence continues at coordinate 11,981 of WHVA01000688.1, forward strand.
GTTCACCAGAGGCAAGCTGACCGACGACTAGTCCTGTGTACATGTCCTAGCTGCCAAGAAAGCCCGCAACAGCATGTACCTGCTGGCCGAATGATCACCTCGCGGCAACGACGTACGCATGAAGCCCAAGCAGCTCGTATCAGGGCCGCCAACTTCTCTCCCGCCTCCATTAGGGGCAAGCGTCGCAACCAATCGCATGGTAGTGCATCAACAAATATACATGCAGTGCAGTACTGTACGTGGCGCATAGTCCGCGTAAGTACGTCCGATAGAATGGCATATACGTACCACATAGCTGACCATAGTATATAGTTTGTATATATGTATATTTCAGAGGCTTGACATAAGTAGCTACATAGTGGGCTGACAAACAGGCATCCAATCGAAGCTAGTATGGCGCGCGCGTAAAAATGGCTACTCATCTGCGTCTCACGACCCACTCGCCCGCCCCTTATGGAACGTAGTGAATGGTCAGCCTACACACAGATTTTCACCCACACTCAGATCACAGTTCGCGTCCAAGAAGGGATTGAGCGTAATCAGCTGGGCTTGCGTGATATTTTGGGCCTGCGTGACCGCGAAACACGAGTCCCCCGATTTTACTGTGTAAATTTTAGCACAAGGGCTAGTGCCACCTCCAACGCAATATGCCTCCCCGACAAGGATGTTGACACAATTCGTTGAGACCTCTGGATTCCATCTGAAGAAATCTGCCGCCGCAATACTGTACGTCGTCTCTATGGCAGGACAGTTGTCTCCGGAAACAACAGTATGATAGGTAGTGCAGTTAGCCAGCGTGCCGTTTGCCAAGTTCGGGGGAGGGCCACCACTCCCACCACTTATCATAGGGCCTGCGACACAGTATGCCAGGCCCAATTGCAAGTTTGAGCAGTCAGCCACAATCTCCGGGTTCCACGCCGAGAACGCCGCGCTCGTGATGTTGAATTTGCTCTCGATGGCGCCGCAATTATCACCCGAGACGACGGTGTAATAGTCCGTACAAGAACCGTTTGTAATCGTCCCCGGAGCAACGTTGCTAGGTGGGGCGGAACTGTTGCTTGGCGGTGTGGAGAAGGGGCTAATGGGAAAAACGCAGTAAGCCACCCCGAGAATGAGATTGGTGCAATCAGGTAACAGCCCTGGATTCAGCCCGTCGAATTGCGCGCTGGTGAGTGCAAACTGTGATTCAATCGATGTGCAGCCATCCCCGCTTCTGACGGTATAGTACTGTGCGCACGCGGTACTGGCGTTGGCAAACACATTGGTTGGACGTGGAGCAGGGACCAGGGTATAGTTACCTCGCGGGAATATAATACATATGGAAGAGCCGACGGCGGGAAGCACCCCGTTGCTGAGTTCATTCCAGGTTGTTAGGAGTGTGCTGTTCACTCCTACAAGCGTTGCTACTGAATCGAGAGTATCGCCATTCTGGATTTCAAGGGTTAGAATGGTGTTATGGTGGAAAGATGACAAAATCAGACCTGTATGTCATAATAATTTCCGCAAGCGACAGTTCGAGTGCCAGGCGCGACGTTCGTTGGGGCAGGGACGCCAGCAGCGGTGAGTGTACTTGTGACTACCGTTATCGTGTAGTTTGTCGGGATTGTATAGCTGAAAGTTGTTGCAGTCGAATAGTTTGTTGTGATCGTCGGCGACGCAGTGACGGTTGAAAATGGCGGATATGGTGCAACGCAGTAATAGTAATCCAGCCATAAGTTTGTACAGTTTGCATCGATTTCTAGTTGTGAAGGGTGAGCGAGGGCGTATACACACCAACCGGACACTCACGAGGATTGAGCGTGATGAAATCTGCTAAGGATACGCCGTTGGCGATAGCGACAGTTTGACAGATGTCGCCAATCTGAACTTGGTAGTACCGCCCACAATTAGGCGTTGTGCCGCTCACGGTGGGAGTAGGTATAGGTGCAAGCTGAGTTGGAGTTGCAGAAGGATTGCCGGCAGATGTGGCACCGACGTTGGGCCACCCACCGTTTGGAGACAGGCAAATGCTCTTCCCAACGCGAAGCGCCATGAGCTGACAGTAGGTACCCAAATCTAGATTGAAAGACTGCAGCTGTGCGGTGGTGATGTTCACGCCGGTGACACCACCAGCCATTTGGGCCACAGAGTCGCATGTGTCGTTTATCGCAATGGTGTATGTGGTACATGTCTGAGGGACGCAGAGGGCGGTGTCGGCTGCAATATTGCAGTCGACAGAAAGCGATGGATTCGACGAAAAGACGTCGTATTCGCTTACGCTATATTGTGCGGCGATAGCAACGCAGGTAGTCGTTCCATTTGTGGTTATGTTGCGTCCCGTGAGAGCGCAGTCCACAGTTGGTCCCGTGCTCGAATTAGCACCAAAGGGACCAGTGCCTGGATCGAAGACAACTTGACTCGGTGGCGGGGAAGAAATATTATATTGATCGAATTGCCTGTTGAAAAAAGATAGGTGGCATCATAGTCAGAAGGGCAGGGATTAGAAATATCCCAAAATCTCACGGCCCACACATGCCAACCGCGGACGACAGGAGTCCTGCGATTGGGGAGGAGTAAGTGGTGGGGTTGGATAAGGTGACATTGAGAGTTTCGAGTGTGCAGAACGAGCATAAATTAGCTGTAGGAAGAGATAGAAGGCCTCCCGTGGCATTAAAAGACTGGATTGTTGGCCCACAGTACTGCCCCGTGCTTGGATCCTGGAGACACTGAGTCATGTATGCACCTCTGACATAGTCCACTGCGAGTGTTGGAGCGTAAGAGATATTTCCGGAATCAGCTATCGTGTAACCGCTACAGGCGGTGACAACTCCGGCACGATATGACTCGAGCCCGGAAGTGCATCCCGCGGTGCACACTGTTGATAAGTCGTTCATGAACATGTAAGGGCTGATTCTGCGAAACATAATATATTCAAGCAGATGCTGACGGATTGATACCGCGATGAAAACGTACGACATGAGCGAAATAGTAGAATTACAGGAGACGGTTGCCGTGAGAGCGGCTGCACACTCGGAGGACGGTGCTGGAGACTTTGGGAGCGAGTCATTGGTGTATATTTGAAGCGTGTTCGTCGAATTGTCTGCGAAGGTAGCAAAAGACAGAAGGTGAAGGGTGGATGTGGAGGCTGTGCTCGTCTGTTGAGACGGGGCGATACCAGTGCTACTCGTAGATGTGCTTGAACGAACATCTGCCAGCTGCTTCAGCAGGTCTGCGTGGAAAGCAAGGTCGAGTGCGTCCTCATGTTGCTTAAGATTTTGCTTGAAGCTGGTAGATGCAGTGACTCCGGAAAGAAAAAGGACGACAAATATGAGCATGCAATTTGGCCGCATCCTCATTGATAGAGAGGATGAAGGACGACCTTCATACTTTACTAAGTATTTTCAGTTGGAACCCGTTTCGCTCTCATAGCGCTGAGCACTCACATGGCGGTATTCCGACTAAGTTTCCCCAATCCACTCTTGCTTCCTGTCCGAATCTTGTTTCCCAAACCAGGAATAGTCCCGAAAGCGATCACCGGCACCACGTGCATACTGCCACGTCCGAGTGTTTTGGATCACTAATTACCACTTCCTGGTTCTCGGAGGTCTAGATCTCAGCGCTTCAGCACTGGTACTCTTATTCACATGGCTGGTCCTTTAATCATTTCTACACCCCCTTTAACGCCACAGCTGTTACTGTAGGCTTTCGGCTGATTCCTCAGGCTTGTGGTGATAAACAGTGAAACACGTACGCCCCACCAATTCGTGATACCTTCGAGTCCGGCTACCGTGCTGTGTGATTTCTGAAAGTTCAACCCATGCAAATTACAATAGGCTAAACGGGAACATTTATGTGCAGCGCACAGATTGCAATGATGCGCTTGAGCCCAGCGCCTGTGACGCGTGATGGGTGACAAAGACCGGTATATAGGTCGAAGCTAGGCTACCGATAGTACTGTGCTAACAGTGCCTGACACGTCCATTCCAATATCTGTGCATCGCGTCGCTTCCCCTATTTACCTTTCCCAATTCCCTGTGTTGTGACACTGGGTGTCTGCGGACTCGGCACAGCGCACGTACATCTCCGTCTCCAATTTTGAAATTGGTACCGTCACCCATCTCTTCAGTGGACTCACTCAGACTCTTTGTGCCACTCCGGCCAGGGGCAAAGTTCCAGGCGCACCCCCTGTATCTTCTCGCCACGTCCGAATCTTCTGGCTCATCGCTGGTTAATGTCCCGTGCTACGTGAAATGCATGCTGCCAGCGCTTCGCACATCCGTGCTGGGTTCTTGGAGCTCTAGATCCCAAGGATTGAAAGTTTAACGCTCAGTACTCACACGGCTCGTCGTCTGATCCAAGTCCAAGTCGTCGACGCGCAAACTTTACTCGTTCAATTTAGGCGAGGGGTCCAATCCCATCGTTGCATACCCTGAGCTCTCATATTTTCTGATTCCAAGGCATGCTCTCACATGACTGATCTCCCCCCTATGACAATCCAGGGTGTTGCCTGCCGATATCTCTTCGATTCACACTGTGCTGTTGCACTTGTCCCAATTCTTGCAAGCTTCTGATCAGTGCTGTCCCCTTTCTTCCCCATGAACATATGATTTGCTCTCGCTTCGAGTCTTGTTGTCGGCTGACTTCAGAATGGCTGCAGTATAAACGAAGCAATCCCCCAGATGCTCCTTTGGTTTCCCTTTCTCACACAGAATGCGGTCAATCCTCGTGTCGGTTCTTTGTGAGCTGAAACTTTCCTGTCTTCCTTTGCATTGAATTTATCTTCCCTCATCGCTAGTCTCCTGTATATGTACTGTGTCGGCACAGTTGAACAACACCCTACTTCCGGTTGGAAGTTGCACAGCCACAATTCCTTGCTCTAACGGCGCTTGCTGTAACTCTGTCTCAGGATTCTGCGGGTGCGTATCCATAAATCAGTGCCACTCCCTCTTCCTCATCGGTATCAGATTTGGCCCGGATTTTTGCACTCCACTCAGCTCCGGCGGTAATTGCTCTTCGCACTGTGACGCACTCGCAGAATGTGGACCATTCGCTGCCCCCCAAAATTTCACTTGCCCACTCAATGTTTGTTGCAGTCAGGTTGGCCTTGTGTTTGCTATTTTGCTACCTATTTGCTTATTACTCTATTAGTTTGGATTTTGCGGTACAACGATTGGTATGGCGTTCTTACTTTATTATAGTATTCCCTTCGAGACCGTTCACACACCCCCATGAAATCTAGAATTCTGTGGAGCAGGCTGTCAGTCAAATTGCAACCCTCCTGCAGAATTCTCCTGCGGTGATAACCAGGAGAGTGCCTTGCACCGTCGCATTGGTTACTATGAAGTGAGTCTTCGATTATCTTTGGGACTCGTTTACCAATGCTATCAAGGGTTGGGCAATGTCGAGTAGCAGCCGTGCATGCGACATGTATCCGCCATCGTCCATTTCAGCAGAGACATTAACGCACAGTTAGTTGTCAGTTTTTCAGGGAACTCGATGCGGGTCTGATAATGTTACAATTCGGGCAGTTAACTTTGCATTTGCCTTGATTTCGGATGGATTCTTGATCCAGGAAATGTCCGTGGGAGACAATGTACTCTGGATGCAGACTACTGCTCTCAAGCAGAGGAACCCGGCCCTCAAAGTCTTTCTATCCATCGGAGGGTGGAGTTTTAATGATCCGGTATACTATATTATTTTTAGAATTTATTGACTTCTCTGACATTTGATTTCTATTCAGCCAACTCAGAAAATATTCAGTAACCTTGTTGCAAGTGAAGCTGCCACCAACACATTCATTGCTAGTGCTCTCTCCATCATGCAGGCGTATTCTTTCGATGGCTTAGATATTGATTGGTAAATATTCTCAGTTATTCTACCATATGAGCTCGAATTTTCCAATCACTCTAGGGAGTACCCGGTCGCTCCCGAGCGGGGAGGTGTGCCGGCAGACAAAGCCAACTACCCGATCTTCATGGCAAGCCTTAAGCGGGCTTTTGCTGGTCACGGCTATGGTCTTTCGTTCACTGCACCGTCAAGTTACTGGTACCTGCAGCACTTTGACCTGCCTGCTCTTTTGCAAGCGGCAGACTGGGTACGTTGTTTCTCGTCCGCGTTCAAATTCGACTCACTGCGCTATACAGGTAAACATTATGACATATGATCTACATGGTGTTTGGGATGGCAAGGATCCCTTCATTGGACCCGTTATAGAGGCGCACACGAACCTCACAGAAATAATGCAAACAATGCAGCTTTTTCGAAACGTCGGTATCGATCCATCGCAGATGGTCATGGGTATTGGTTTTTATGGACGGTCCTTCCAGCTTGCTGATCCAGTAAGCAGCGTCAACATGACACTCAGGTCGTGTCGTGTTAAAAGCACATGCTTTGGGCATCCTAGTCATGCAGTGCCCCCGGATGTGGCTTCGTCGGCGGCGCGAACCCTGGCGAATGTTCCCTGAATTCCGGAACATTGATGTACTCTGAAATTCAGAAGCTCCTTTCCGACGGCACCAGTTTTGTGGAAACTTTCGATAACGAAGCTGCTGTGAAGTACATCGTCTGGAATGGAGATCAGTGGGTTTCAGTGCGATATCTTGTTTTCCTATCGCCCCCAGAGTATAACATCTGACAATCACTTCCAGTTTGACGACCCTCAGACGCTCCAGATGAAACTAGCCTACGCTAACAGCATTTGCCTCGGGGGTATGCTCCTCCAGTGACAGGTTCTCTTGAACATAAGTCTAAAAATGCTTCTTAGGCACCATGATTTGGTCCGTCGATCAGGACGATTCTAGCTACACTGCGCTCCAAGGTTTATATAGCGACATCACTATTAACAATGCATCGTCGACAGAGACTGGGAACTTGTGCCAGGTCACTGGTGCGTGCATGCCCTGACTTTTGACCGCATTAAAAAACCTAATTAGAATCCTGTTAACGATCCAATGATAGGATGTGGCCAGAGTTGTCCGTCAGGGTACGATTCCCTCACCACTCTCACACAGGTTCCGAACGCGGTCCAGTCGTGCAACGCCACTAGTCCAGCACGTCTGTGCTGTCCAAAGGGCGATGAGCCCCAGAACTGCGTGTGGCGTGGCGGGGGAGGCACAAGCTGCAATGCTCAGTGCAATGTTGGTGAGATAACCATGGCGCTGGATGAAACTGGAGACGACGGGCACCCGACTTGTATCCAAGGATACAAAGCATTTTGTTGCCAGTCAGGAAATCCACAACCTGGAGCCTGCTTCGGTGGTGGTAGGTTGCACTTCAACCTGATCTGCTGTATTCACTGTGCGCCTCTTCCTTTAGGATGCAATTCGGACTCATGCGCCTCGCCTTTTGTGGCCCAGACTTTTGTCAAACAGGGAAGTGCGGATAATGACATATCATGCGAGTCTCAGCCCCAGGCAGTCTGTCCTGTCATTTGTCAATCTAATACCAAGCCGGTATGCTGCGACTGTGAGTTTTTTGTCGTGGGAACCTTTCCTACTGTCGATCCATCGTAATAGCTGGTTACACGAACTGTGAGTGGGTAGGACAACCACCGAACTGTTTCAATGCCGCTTGCAGAACTGGTCAAGTGGCCATCTGTAGAGTTATTTCCACGAACGGTCATGGTATCAATGCTGATTGTGATTCTAGTTAGCGATATGCAAGGGGATGCCAGCTCCTCGTGTGTCAACAACAATAAACGATACTACTGCTGTGATCCTCCGCCAAGTGAGTAATCCAAGTCCACAGCTTCTTCATTATTTAATTCTTCGTAGATGCGGGTTTCCTGCCTGTCCCTATCGAGTGGGTGCTACCTGCCACTGGAAACGGATTCGACGTCAATCAGCCTGCCACATTCACTGTCGACTTCGATGATAATACTGGAACCGCGAACGCGTCGAGCACTGGTTCTGGGTCAAGCGGAATAGGTGACGACGGAACGGAGAATGATTCCCCATTCGGAGAAGTGTTTATCTCTTCCCCAAATGCCGGCTCAGTTAGTTCGATGGCCCTGGCATCAGATTGGGTCATCACAGGCTGCTCAGCAACAAGCGACCAACCACAGACAGTCCGTATGAGATCAGTTTGACCTAAAACTTCCCATATTCTAAGGTTCTGTGCTTCACCAGGTCCTTGCATACTGCTCGAAAGCAATGGAGGGTGAGGATACAGGCTGCGCCCACGTCTTTATCGGACAAGCTGAGCATACTATCATCCGCATGCCAAAGTCTTGCGGAATGGGACCTTATGCTCACGTGGTTTCGCTCGTCGAACACCCTAATCAAGATATTCTAGTCGACGAGCACAAGATATCGAAACGATCCTCTGAAAAGGTATTCTCATTATCGTTTGATTATGAATTTGTTGCAATTCCTGCATCCAATGGACCCGTTTTGTGCGTGTCCCCAATAATTCTAATGATAAATAGCGATTGATCAAGTTGACAGAATGAGAGCAGACATTGTGGGGCCACTTCATTTCCTGTATGCTAACGACTAACAGCTTTGAAAGACGGACGTACCAGGCTATTGGTAGGCTAATACAGGCTGGTGTCTTTCTTGAGTTAATTGTATTGTGATAGGGATGAGATGGTCAATAGCGCCCCTGATCCTGGCACAACTAGTACGCGACGACGCAAACGTGATTTTCACCAGCCTATAGAATTCGAGAAGCGGTGGTTCGGACCATTTGACGAGTGGCTAGCAAAACTTACCACTGTCAGAAGCAGAAATAGCGTCGATCGCAATTACCATGTATGCCCCCGATACACTTTTCAGTTTTATGTTGATAACATATTTATTTTTGACAGTGGTCCGATACGTATACAATCTACCATGCAGAACAGCAATGCCCCCAATTCTCTTCAAGTTTGGACATCGGTGTCACTGGCAGCGCGACAATCACAAGCTCATTTGGATATTATCTTGAAGCGTCTATTGTTCCCCCGGCCATTCAAGAAGCTTATGTTTTCTTTGATGCGGGAGCCAGTGCACAGGCTACTTTCACAATTATGGGTAATGCGGAAGCTCATTACAATAGTCAGAGACAAGAGTTAGCGGTTTTTGGTTTCCCTGGGCTCTATTATCCAGGTCTGCATCAACCTGGGTTTTCCGTATTCCTGCTTATGACAATCAGGTTTGCTGACACTCGGACCTTCGCTTCATTTGTATGGCGAGCTGTCTGGCCAACTCAGTCTTGCAGGCCGGTATTCAGCAACTATAGGTTACCGTTTTCCGGTGTGTCCTACTCAAAACTGAAGTAATGGTAGTCCTGCTCACCTGTATTCCTAGTCAATTAACTACGCTTTAGGGAAACAGGATAACAATGCCGATGAGGTATTCTTTAGATCAATTGCTATGTGCTGAATTTGAATTTGTTACAAGGAACCATTCTCGCCGGACGTGACCCCTAACGGCAATAATAACGGCTATGATTTCACGGTGGCAACTAATGTCAACCTCGAGGGCTCTCTGGATGTCAGTGTCCTTTCAGAATGAATGGTATTAGCAACACTAATAATACTGCTTGATCTGAAGGCGCACCTTGTACGTCGGCTCATTAAGATCTCTTACTTCTCGTCGTTACACGCTGTCGCCCATAGATTCCTAGTCTCCAACTTGGCATTAGTGTATTGGGAGGATCACTTGTGGATGCTGAGGTATATCACATAATTTTGCACGCTAATTATGGGTTGACGCCCCGTTTGCTTTTAGATGTTTGCTGAAGCTGACATGTATGCTGGCGTTAGCATCTCGGGCAGCGTTAGCATCTCGGGCAGCGTTTCCTCGTTGGCAAGTTGTCATTTAACCTGCAGTGGTGTGTCTCGTACTGATTTTCATCCCGCGATTCAGCCAGCCTCACAATTCTGTGTGAATCCGGTTCGTCGACGTTATTTCTCATGGCTGAGATGCCTTATCTAGTGACACATGAAATCAATAGCATTACGGGGTTGTCCTCTCCGCTGGTCTCACAGGTTCTGTCTTGTTTTGGCGGCCAAACCCGGTTGTGTACTGCTACTTCTTGTCCATGTCAATGAGGATGCTGACTTCTGTCTGTAGAACTAATTATTACAGCGCGGACTTTCCATTTGGAGGGAGTTGCTTCGATTCCGTCCAGGAGGGTAGTGCGTCCGGTAATAGCCGGAAACGAGAGCAAAACACCCCCCACTACGTATACGAGGCGCAGGGACGTGCTGGTCAAGGAGTTGAAATTTCCACTGGACACGCTGTTGCTACTCCAGCATACGTGGCTCGCGAGCACCGGTCTTCGAGTTTGGGTCAACACACCATAGGTGATATACAGGGTGCATTGACATCGTGGAGCGTTCACGATTTGTATTATAACGCAACCGTAGTGCAAACCCCCAACAGCATGTCATCAGGTTCTCTGGAGCGACGCGCCATACCATTCTTGGATGGCTATCTGGTTTGCCCCACAATAGACAATGAAATATCCAACACCCCTAATGGCACACAAGACTGTCGATGTTACGATGATACCAACATCGATGCGTTCGCGGCCACAGGTCAGTTTCGCTGCTCGTTGTTATTTGTGAGATACTGACAGCCACGGCATCGTGACAATGCAGGACAAATCATTGACATAATTGCTAGGAGGGGGCTTGTTGCTAACGAGACAAACGATGATCTCCATGCCTTGTACCCTCGTCTTAATGTCTCCGACCAGGGGGGCTTTAAACCCGTTGAACTCGCGTCTGGACTGGCTACGTTGGGAACGTGCAAGTCTTACTCAATGGACATGTCCGGCTATTCCAACACGGCGCCAGTCACCTTTTTCGACTTGGATAATCCTGGTGTTCTCGACCCTACTTTCGGCACCTACAATCCTTTCCCGCCGAATCTGGGAGTTGATTCCAATGGGCAACCCATCATCGTAACTGAAGAGACTGGGGCCGTAATCTATGCTCGAGAGCATGTTTACGAAGTCAGCATGGGTACGTTAACGATATATGATGATTTGATGGGTTGTCACGCTCACGTGCTTCATAGCTTCTGACTTCATTGACAGGCTGCAGTTATTCCCAGACCTTTGGCAAGCACCAGGCGGTCCGTGAGTCGAAATATTCAAGCTCCCTGTTAGTGGGTTGCTTCCTCACGTGCATTGCAACTAGTTCCTGGTGTACATGGGTAAATCAGAATTTGAGAGGACGTCCAGTTTATTATGGCGGTCTCTCTGTGTTCGACCAGGTCCAAAACTGTTACCCAGGCGAGTGGTCCCACACAATCTCTGTCCTTTTCTGATGATATATTATCTAGGCGGAAGTCAAGGCGCAGACCGCATGGTTCTCTTGGAGCAGCAGGCAAACGTGTTCAAGAACTATGCAATGTTCGAAACGGAGCGTCAGCTCGTTCCGGGAAATGATGGCTCTAAGAGACTTATAGACCCGAATAAGTGGAGTGAGTATTGTCCCACAAAACAGATCGCAAGATTGCGTGCAGCTGCTGGGGTCGCCTCATATATGAATGACTTTACAGTAAGATTCGTAGCTTACCCCATTTCACCTCTACGAACCATACTGACTTGTCAATTGATTTGGCAGGTGCGAACTGACTTCCAAAGGGACAACAATTGTATTAGAGGGGTATGGAACTCCTGGTATAATGCGTATTTAGCATCGAACCCAAATGCCCCAAACCCTGGCAATGTGAACGTACCACATGTCTACGATAACTTCGTGCGTTCTGCTGCTATGACCACATGACCCGATGCAAGATGCTGATGGCTTGGGTGTAGGTTCATTCGATTGTAGCAGGCATGGTTCCTTATCTGCGAGACCAAATTCAAAACTACATCGCTCTTTACAACCCGGGGAATCCTGACGGCGATGCTCTGGAGGCGAGATTATCCCTTGCCGTCGAGCTTGATTTCTGGGTCGATCATGAAGCGCAAGATCCCACTTCGCCATGGGCTCCGAATGTCGCATTCTCAGATACATTCGTTACTCGGACACAGCTGACCAACGAAATCCTGAATAACATTCCAGACATTACTTGGGTTAACACACTACCAACATGGTGATTCCGTTACAGTAACAGGTCTGTTAATTAATAGAACCAGAGAGGGCTTGGTCTGGCAGCGGAGTGAAACGGATATCAGAACCGGAAGCCTGCACGCAATTCTCGTCGGGGTGAGCTCTTTCAAGGGGATATTTTTTTTACTAGCCAGGCAAAGGGTGTTTGTCTACATTACAGAATGTGCCATCGGAAGCAGCATTCATCAGTGCTAAGCCTGCTGTATGCGCAATTTCAGGCTGTTCGGCAACTTCTGACTCAGCGCGGGCGATGTCATTCACCCTTGTGTCTGCACAAAAAGAAGAGGACAGGCCACGGAAGAAGCAATGGAAAGAAACGAAAAAACAATCACAATAACAAGGATGTAGCAGCAGAGAAAACAATAAGAAGGGTATTACTCCCATCAGAAGTTCAGAACGCCCGATCTATGTTGAGTACGACCGAGGGAGCGTGCGCGGTAGCCCCAGCGGAGAGAGGGGTTACTGCATATTGCAAGCTGTCTCTAAGACTCCTTTACGGTGAACCTGCTATCTAGGAGCCCCTTGCCCTCGAAGAAGACAACGTTGTGGCCACCGTTCATGATGCCGCGGCCTTAGGCCCCAGTACTGCTTACGAATCCTTGCCTTCGCATCCCCCGCGGCCACATCTCAGCGTATGCTCCAGGGAAAGGGAGGGGGGCAGAAAGAAGGGAAAGGATGCGGAGGGGTTGGGGTTGGATGAGGAATCGGAGGCGGCATTATGAGAGGAGGAAAGAGTCGGTGCAAAGCGCGAGGACGGAGGACGGGAGCGGGCGTGACGATATCGAGGGATTGAGGTGTGTGGTCCGAGAATGTGACGACACAGCGTGTGTCCAAGTACTATAACGATGAACGCCACGACATGCCCTATCTCTTCGCCGCCTCGCATAGCGGCGCACGTAACCTGCGCAAACAAGCGCTGCAGGAGCCAGGAAGCGCGTAAGCATCTCCATCTTAGCACTCTTGTACTCACTAGTACGTCCTCAGCTGCCTTCCACCGTGGATATCGACGTCTTGAACGTTGGCGTTGACGAGCTCAGCGGCAACGAAGACCTCAGTGTCGGTGTTAGTATCGGCGGTGGCGGCGGGGAGCATGTGCGTCGATGAGAGGAGAATATTCAGATTACGCATGTCACAGAGGGACCCACAGTACTTTTATTTTATTTTTATTTTTTATCCATTTATATCCATTGAGTGAGCTCATGTAGGATAATACAAACACGTAGCTAGTGAGAGGCCATTATCAGGTAACGCAACATTAGCCCTAAGGCAGGGGGGTCCTAAACCGGACTACCACCCCATGAGAATTAAATGCTGTAAGGTGTTATAATTTAGTCAATGAAATGGCGCGGGCATGTCCCGTAACGCGTTCGAAGAGCGACCTTGTCTATCTACGAAAGAGTCCTTGTGTGGGTTAAAAAGGGGCGTGGGATGAAGGTGAACGGGGCGTTCGGGGGTTCGGGCGCGCGAGCGACGAGGATGAGGGGCGAGCGGGGCGTGTGAGCGGGCGGGCAGCGGGGGCGGGGACGCGGGACGCGGGACGAACGAGGCGCGTGGGCGGAGGAGCGACGGGGACATGCGGGGCGTGTGACGTGTGGCAGGGTGCTTGGCGCGCTGATGATCTGCGGCAGAAGAGGGTGTTGGAGTAAGGATGGATAAGCATAGGACGCAGGGCTGGTAACCCGCGACCCGGACTAGTAGTTACATAGGTTGTCTCGGTCATAGCTGACCGAGCTGGTATATCTAGTAGACTCATAGATAGTGGTACCTCAGTGAAGTATCTATTCACTGAGGTACGCATCACCCTTTGTATATCGTCGAGTATGATGCTCACCCCTGTGTAGCTTACACTACACAGGTACAGTTATACATACGAGCTCAGTGAAGTATCTATTCACTGAGCTTACACTACACAGCTACTGCGCAATAACCCTAACAGGTTATGGGCCCCGCAGAGCCCACCACGTCGTCCTCCACCACGAAGTCGTTCATTGTACCCAAGCTTGCCTGAGACGGCACAAACTGGGTTACCTGGAAGAGTCAAATGTTAGCCACGCTCGCGTCGACTCGAGGTGCGAAACGGCACCTGGAGGGGGCTGCCTGGATCCCCCCTCCGATCCCCACTTATCCCGACGGTCACACCCTAATGGGAAAGCAAGAGGAGGAACTGGAGAGTGTAGAGAAGTGCTGGGACGATTACAACCAGTGTGAGGCCACGATTATGGCCCAAATATTCACTACTGTCCCTGACAGTGTTCTCATCGAGGTCCGGAACCTATCAACAGCGAAGGAGGTCTGGGATGCGGTATGTGCGAAGCACGAGACAAGGGCACTCACCGTCAAAGTAGACATGCGGCGCCGGATGTATGAGCTCAAGTGTGAAGACGAGTCGAACGTCCACACGCACCTGGAGACCCTCATGAGGATGCAGGAGCAACTGGCAGGAATGAATGGCGGACTCACGGATGACAACCTGACTACCGTTATCTTAGGCTCACTCCCCAAGTCGTACTGCTCGCTGATCAATGCGATCACACCCATGATCGAAATAAAACACGGCATGGATCAAGGATGTCCCTTGTCCGCGATCGCATATCAATACTACAATGCGGATCTGCTCGAAGTCGCCGTTAAGAAGAGAGGCGAAGACTGCGTGGGATTCGACGATGACACAACGTTGATGGCCGAGGGAGCAGACCTGGAAGACGCGTTCGAAAAGCTAATGAATATGATGATCAGACCCGGGGGAGCACAAGAATGGGCGAGGAAGCACGACTGCACCTTCGCGATAGAAAAATTTGGGCTCATGGGTCTGACCAGACGACGCGAGGCCGACCCAAGCAAGGCTTAGAAAACCAGACCTGCTCCCAGGCCCTCCATAACGATCGGACAGCACGTCATAAATCCGGTGCCGACCCACAAGTTCCTCGGGGTACTGGTCGACCAAGAGCTCCGATACAAGGAGCAGACCAACTACGCGCTCCAGAAGGGGAGCAAATTCATCGAACAGTACCGGAGACTCGCGAAGCCATCGAGAGGGGTACCAGCTAAGCACATGCGCCAGTACTACCTGGCGGTCGCAGTCCCCAAACTTTTGTATGCTGCTGATGTATTTCTAATCCCAGGTACTGCGAGCAACAAAGGCACAAAGGGTCACATTAACAAGCTAGCCAGGGTACAAAGGCAGGCGGCCCTCGCAATAACAGGGGCCATGAGGACCACGGCGAGTGACACACTAGATGCGCACGCAAATTTACTGCCGTTCCAACTGCTGGTAGACAAGCTAATACACAGAGCCGCTACCAGGCTCGCCTGCCTCCCAGAAACCCACCCATTGACCCCTAGAATCAATCGTGCTGCCTCGAGATACGTCAGAAGGCACCAAACCTCGCTACACGAGATTCTACATGCATACCAGCTCAGGCCAAAAGAGATGGAAAAAATATACATGGTAGTACGAGGGCCAAAGTGGGAGCCGGCGTCCCAGATTCGAATCCCGGAGGACGAGAAGAAAGCCATTGCCGAGCTGAACAGCGACACGGCCAAGGTTCAAGTATACTCTGACGGGTCCTGCATCGACGGAGGAGTTGGCGCAGCAGCGGTGCTATACAGGAACGGGGGGGAGGAATGCGCAGTACGGCTATACCTGGGCCCCGAAGAAGAGCACACCGTGTTCGAGGCAGAGCTGGTGGGAGCCGCGATGGGAGCAAAGCTGCTGAATAGTGAGTGGAGCGGCAGATACATGATAGGTATGGACAGTCAAGCGGCAATACTGACTACGAGGAGAGAAAAACAGATGTCCGCCCAATACTGTTTTGGAACCCTTCAAGACTTTGGTGTTATTGCTAACACTTCAATCTATCAGAACGTGTCGTTTACAAGACTCAAAGAATATTAAACAATGCTGCAGCACAACTCCGGAAATAATTTAATATTTGTACCTTGGTTGCAATCCGCGTAAAAACTAGTCCAAGTTAATACAGATGGAAGGCAATACATTTCTTAGCAGCACTGAACAATAAACTAAAAGAATGTAGGTTCAAGGACACTATTGGGGTCCAAGCGTATTCCAAAATATAAAGGAATGTACTTAGCAGGCGAGTTTATAAATGGACTGCCCTGATAATCTACCAGCGCACAGCAATAAAACGAGGGATGAACGAGTTGTAGAAGTGACTTGTGAAAGTCTCTAATCAGGAAAATCGACTGATCAGATCGTCTCGGGTATTGGAGTGCGAATGGCAAGACTATCAATTGACAGACTCACTCTGTAGAATTACACCCGGAGGATTAGTCCAAGTGGCTAAGCAGAAAAGTATCTACTTAACAAGGAATTAGACACTAAAGTAAGTGAATAACCCTAGCTGGGATTAGCAGCTTAGTAAGATGCAAGTCACACGAGGTCACGTGGATAGAAGATGTTAGATTGCTAGAATGATGATTCTCCTAGGGGGTCAGAATGGCCTCCTTTTATATTGTAAATTACACAGGATTACGTAAAATGGGGAGCTTCTATCTATTAGGCGAGTGATGTCATAAGTAAATATTTGCGCAGCTAAAACACACCCTCGTAACTATAGTGGTGTGTTTGGTGTTTGTGCAAGGAAATTAAGAATAGATAGCCAATCACCTTGCCTGATTTGCACTGCCCGGCATAGCCTTACACAGCCCTGCATAGCCTTGCATAGCCCTGCATAGCCCTGCACAGCCCTATGATGTCAAGGGTCCTATTTCAGGGGTTGTGGCACTAAGCTTGGAGGCTCAGCATCCAATAAGATTGCTTGATTATGCACCCTAGTTTTGGCTCTGCATATCATTGGGCAGTCTTGCACACAGCCTTACACAGCCATGGTTGCTATGAGGCAAGTCATGTGTCTGCTGGGTTTGAACTATATTTAAGTGTACAGGCTTGTGTAAGCTGCACCGGATATTCCCAATCTCACCAGCTGAGATTGAAAGAGCCAAAGTGTCGGAGTTGTGGGTGTTTGAGGACGTGCGGCTCTGAATAAGCGCGTTCGAGGATCGTTCCGGTCGGAGTTTGAAATTGAGCGCCGATGACAAAGTTATGGACTCTCATGGGTTCATTTGTCAAACACAATAAAGCAGTTTTGAGCCAAGGAGGTCAGGAAAATTGGCGAAAAAATGCAAGAAAATTCAAGGAATATTCTAAAAACAGTTCCCCATCAAAGCTGCGTGTATTGGCTGATGTTAAGATGGGAAAAAGGTTTTTACAGACTTTTTAATGCTTTTTTCAAGATTTTTAAACTAGAAAGCTGGTTCCTACACAAATACTTAGTCGACGCCCTCCACAGACAGCTAGAAGGAGTTCTAGAAGCACAGCCAGGCACCACGATATGTATAAGATGGACACCAGGACACAAAGGGATCTGGGGAAACGAGAGGGCAGACCAAGAGGCGAAAAAAGCGGCAATGGGGGACAGTAGTGAGGAAAGGTTCATCCCGATAGAGTGCAGAGGGCTAATGCCAATTAGCAGATCAGCAGAGCTACAGAAGCACCAGAAAGAACTCAAGCGCAGATCAAGCGAGCTCTTCACCAAATCTCCAAGGGCGACCATGGCGCACAAGATCGACAGGACCATGCCATCAGCGGCCTTCGCACGACTGACAGACGGACTGGCACGCAGACAAGCCGCCCTGCTCATACAGATAAGGACCGGCCACATAGCCCTCAACAAGCATCTACACAGAATCGGCAAGGCAGACTCACCTACATGCGCGAAGTGCAGGGGCGCCGACGAGACGGTGCACCACTACCTTTTCAGGTGCCCAGTGTACAGCGACGCGTGCGAGAAGCTGGAGGGAGAGCTAAAGAGAGGGGCAAGAGCGGTGAACACCCTACTCACAAAGCCGAGAGCAATGAAACCTCTGTTCAGGTACATAAAGGACACGGAATGTTTCGAAGGGATCCAGGGGGGAACAGGCAGGAGAGTGGAAAAGAATGGCTGGGAACCAAAAGAGAGAGACGGAGAACGGGGAGCAGGAGAGGACGAATAGGGAACCCGAAACGGAACATACCGCGAGCAACGCGCGTATCTCACCCCGCCACCACAGGCACGGAATTGCCCAGGGCTTCGCCCAAGGAGCACAAGCGGAGACAGAGAAAGAAAGGCCAGATAGCATACCTAATGGGGACAGAAACTGTAGCAACATCTTACATAGGGCTACGCCCCAAAAGACGAAAAATTGGATTAAAAAAAAAAAAAAAAAAACACAATCACAATGTTCGCGGCACACGCTAAAGCCAAGTTGGAGCCGGATCAGGTGGTTAGTACGCTAATCGATGAATTCGAGAGACTTACCATCGAGGAGTGCCAACTAAAGGCAAATGAGAATGCCCTGGCTGCAGCAAGTCACAGGCACACGGCAGCACCTCCAACACCACCAGCACCACGAAGTCTGACGTGGAGTGCTGGAAGTGCGGGAAGAAGGGGCACGTTAAGGCCGAGTGCTGCTCCAAAGCCAAGAAGAAAGAAAAGAAGGATGACGACAAGAAGGGGGGGGGACTCAGCGAACATGGCGGCGGAGAGCGAGGGATTCGTGTTCACCACGACGTTCGCTGGACCCACGCTCACGCTAGGAATGAGCCCGTTGACGGGACAGGAGGTCGACATCTATGATTCAGGAGCGTCAGGGCACATGTCACTGAACAGGCATCGGTTCCTCACCTTCAGAGATATCACGCCGCGCGCGATCAACGCGGCGGACAAGACAGTCTTCAAGGCCATAGGGATGGGCAACATGAAGGTTGGGATCCCTAATGGGAAAACGACTTAAAGATGTACTGTATTGCCTGGACTTAGTGTTCACCCTGGTATCCTTGGCACGCTGTGGCGCAGCGGGATACTCGGTCCTGTTGAAGGACCGAAAATGCCTGATTCGGGACATGAAGGGGACGCTGCTCGGGCAGGTCCCACTCTCGAATGGCCTCTACAAGGTGGAGCACGGTTCGACAGCGGCGGCGGCGGAGGTAGCGTGAAAAAGACTCACATTGGACGAACTACACCGTCGCATGGGTCATATCTCGCCGCAAGTTGCCCGGAAACTCGTCCAGGATGGGACGGTTACGGGACTGGACGTCGACATGTCCAGCCAACCAAGCCTGTGCATGGCGTGTTCGCAGGCCAAGCTGACACGCAAGCATGTCCCACAGAAGTGGGAGGGACCGCGATCCAGCACCTTCGGTGAGAAGGTGCACTCAGACGTGTGGGGACCGGCGAACCCACAGAGCTACGACGGGAAGGAGTACTTTGTCAGCTTCACAGATGACCACAACAGGTGGACTTACCTGGTGCTGATAGCGCGCAAGAGCGAGGCGTTCACCTGCTATAAGCAATACGAGGCCTGGGTGGAGACTCAGCATGGCGCGAAGATAAAGAAGTTACAGACTGACCGTGGGGGAGAGTATCTCTCCCAGGAGTTTACAAGTCACCTGAAAACAAAGGGGACGGTTAGGAGCCTTACCGTGCACGACATGCCGGAGGAGAACAGTGTGTCAGAGCGGCTGAACAGGACACTACTGGAGCATGCACGGGCCATGCATCTCACAGTAGGCCTGCCAAAATACCTCTGGACCGAGTCGGTCCAGCAGGCAGTGTGGCTAAAAAACCGCTCGTCAATGCGTGCGCTCGACGGCAAAACCCCCTATGAGCTGGTTCACGGCACCAAACCAGATTTAAGGGACTTACCTGAGTGGGGCATGTGGGTTTTTGTCTTGAAACAGGACAGCGGCAAGTTAGAGGCTAAAGCTGAGGAGGGAAGGTGGGTGGGGTATAGCAATGAAAGTAAAGGGCACAGGGTTTACTGGCCTGGGAAATGCCACGTCACCATCAAACATAATGTCACGTTCGATACCCCTGTCCTAGTCACGCCCGCCGATGCGCCGGCTGAGGGGGAGTCTTCCACCGGCAGCCAGGACATCGGCAGAGCCCCACAGGACCCACAGCAGCCACAGCCACAGCATGCGGACCAGGGAAAAATCGACCCACTACAGGGACTCGAGACCCCCGATCCCCCAGCGGACCCACCACAAGGCAGAGGGCAACGTGCACGGAAACCGTCGGCGTACGTGCGAGGCATCGCGGATGGCACTGGCAGCAGCATGGGATGCGTGAACGCACCCGCGTACCCGTGAGGGTTACCCATACCCTCGAACGCGTCTGCATTAGTCACCCTCATCGAGCTAGAGGAGGGCCAGGAGGATGAGGGGGGGTCAGATCGCACCTTGAGCTGCCCATTCGAATACTCAATGGTGGCAGCGGCGAACGACGCGGGACTCGACCCCATGAGCCTCAACGACACACGATCCCGCGGCGACTGGCTGCACTGGGACGTGTCCATCAGACGGGAGCTGGACCAGCACGCAAGGTTGAAGACGTGGGACCTCGTGGAACCCCCGGACGGTGTAAATATCGTCAGGAGCAGACTCGTGTTCCACTACAAACACAATGTGGACGGCAAGGTGGTAAACTACAAAACCCGACTCGTTGCGCAAGGGTTTACACAAGCAGAAGGTATAGACTACACAGAGACCTTCTCCCCCACCACCAAACTCTCCGCTATACGCATAATCGCGGCTATCGCAGTCAGAAATGACTGGGAACTCAAACAGACCGACATAGACGGCGCGTACCTGAACGCACCGATCACGGAGACGGTTTACATGAGACAGCTGAAGGGATATGAGACTCCTGGCAGGGAACACCATGTGTGCCGTCTCAACCGAGCGATCTACGGACTTAAGCAGTCTGGGAGGGAATGGTACAAGATGCTGAGTGGCATCATGTACCGATTCGGATTCGCGCATTGCGAGGTAGAGCACGCCGTTTTCCACAGGTATGCCGGACAGGATGTCCTCATCGTCGCAGTGGATGTCGACGACTTGACCATGGCGGGGAATTCGAGGGACGCGATCCGGCAGTTCAAGGACGAGCTGCGGACCGTCCTGAAGATAAAAGACATGGGCGACCTACACTGGTTGCTGGGGATAGAGGTCAAACAGGACCACATGCTATGTACTATCTTGTTCTCTCAGCGTGCGTATGTGCAGAAAATACTGGAGAGGTTCAATCTGCAGGACGGGAACTAACTCGGCACCCCACTCGATCCCCACCACAGACTATCCTCGACCCAATCCCCCTCCACCCCACGCCAGTATGACGACATGTGTAACGTGCCGTACAGAGGCCATCAGGTCACTCATGTACGCGGCATTAGGCACGCGCCCGGACATCTCGTTCGCCGTGTTGTTTCTGGCGCAATTCATGCAGAACCCGGGAAGACCGCACTGGGAAGCAGTGAAGCACGTCTTCCGCTACCTGAAGGGCACAAGGGACATGTGCCTCGTCATCGGTGGTTCACAGAGCGGCCTGGAGGCGTGGACTGGGCATCCCAGGAACACCGCCACTCTATCTCGGGGTACGTATTCATCATAGACGACGGAGCCGTCTCCTGGAGCTCTAAGAAACAACCAATTGTTGCGCTATCTACAACGGACGCGGAGTATATCGCTGTGACGCATGCAGCGAAGGAAGCACTGTGGATACACGCGTTCTTGGCCGACATCGCACGCCCACTAGAAAAGCCCATCACCATCCATCTAGACAACATCTCCGCGATATCCATCACGAAGAACAACGAATACCACCCCCGGACGAAGCACATTGACATAAGGTACCATTTCATACGACATGCCACACGAGAGGGGCTCATACACGTCGACTACGTCCCGACGGACGATATGGCCGCCGATATGTTCACTAAAGCCCTCCCGCGGCACAAGGTCGAGCACCTGAACGCGATGGTCGGACTGCATCATGCTTAAGGGGGAGTGTTGGAGTAAGGATGGATAAGCATAGGACGCAGGGCCGCGGCTGGTAACCCGCGACCCGGACTAGTAGTTACATAGGTTGTCTCGGTCATAGCTGACCAAGCTGGTATATCTAGTAGACTCATAGATAGTGGTACCTCAGTGAAGTATCTATTCACTGAGGTACGCATCACCCTTTGTATATCGTCGAGTACGATGCTCACCCCTGTGTAGCTTACACTATACAGGTACAGTTATGCATACGAGCTCAGTGAAGTATCTATTCACTGAGCTTACACTACACAGCTACTGCGCAATAACCCTAACAGAGGGTTAGTTGCCTGTCACGGGATGGGGAAGGGGGTGGGTTGGGGCAGGGGTGGAAGCGTCGAGTCGCGCTAACGTAGTCTAGCGTATAATCTATACACTTTGGGTCAGAGAGAAGCTTTGTTAGGCTGAGCGCGTCGCGCCTCAGCTCATCGATGAGGCGCTGGCGATGCCTTGCGTGAGCAATGCAAGAGAGGAGAAAGTGGCGGACCGTTTCCTCTTTTTGGTTACAGGAGGGGCACAGCGGGGTGTTTACCAAACCCATGTTGTACAGGTGTCTTTGAAGCTGCGCGAGTCCCGTGCGTAGCTGTACTAGGATGCTGGACTGCCGACGGGGAAGGGTGGCGGCTATCTTGCGGACCTACAGTACTTGCAAATGCAGCAGCTATACACGAGCGACGGAGAGCAGGATGGTCTACTGGTAAGACCAGCCACGCTAAGTGGGGCTTGTGTTTCGATTCCCTGGGCGGACGTGAATCAGGGGCAGGTGGCACGGGACAGGCTTATATTATGAGGCGTGTCAACGAGGAAAGGGTCTAACTCTGGCCTTGGCTATGGCTAAGGCAGTGGCACCAGTCCCCTTCAAGTTGCCATCTACAGCAGGCCGATACTAGGGGCCGAACTGGCGCTGTTATTGCATCTCTGCGGTGTTGAAGGCGTACAGCTGCGCGAAGAATCAATGACCGGCACGTCCTTCCCATCAGTTCCGTTGTAGATATAGGTGAGTGGTCCGAGTTCACAAATATTCTTTCTTCCGAGTCTTGAAGTATACTCGCTTGCCTTCTCCTATGAACGCTGCTGCTGCACCACGAGCCTTCAAGGCCTTTCCATGATGACATGCCCATCCACGCAACCTCGTTCTGGCTTTTGCAATCTCATTCTATGAGTCGTAATTCGGGACGTATGACCGCATCTCACTCCGTATATGTTGGGCGAGCTCCTATCATCTCCGTGCAAGGCAGAGGCAGATGCACTTCTTCGTCACTGCATTTCAAAACCACAGCACGGCTGCGTGTGATATCGGCTACCCCTTCGTCCGTCTTCACCGTTCTCTTGGCAGCTTGCAGCGGGGAGCATGATGTGCGCGACCCAGTCCCACATGCGTGGGTCACAATACAAACGGAGACTCTACCCCAGCTCCTGCAGCTGTTAGCCCCTGCCCGCTTTCGGTGCGTGATTTCATGCTTCGCGCGCCTTATGCGCTATTCGACTTATTTCGTGTCATTTGATTGTTCAACCCAAGGGCATGGTTACAGTAACGAATCCTGACCGCCAGACATGGAGCGTCACCATGGCATCGTCCTGGGGCCATCTCTTGGTTGCCTTTAAAGACACCATAGTCTCTTGAGAGTTTAGCAAACCGGCTGTCTTTGCATATGCGCACATCTGTGAGGAACGCATCGGCAGCATCTGACATCGGTTTTCAGGAGCACCAATTAGTACAGCACGGAAGGTCTTCCGGCTGATAATGTAGGCATCAGTGATCACTGAGAGGGATTCAAGACGTTCTGGCATTCGCTTCTCGAAGTTGGACAGCTGCTAAGTTACAGTAAGAAAGGCTGATTCTGGACCCAGTGCTCAATGATGGATTTGACCAGCGCCGCGCAAATCGGTGAAACCCTCCCCTTCCTGATGACACTAACGAAAATCATGTTAGTTACTGTCAGGGTGGTCCCGGACGCGCCGCAACCACAACTCGTTCGCCACCATGCGGCCTGTTACGGTCCAAGTGTGGTTACCCAGTTTGACGCCTGTGTGGTGGCATTCAATAGGGACGTTGGACGTGTGGAATGTGTGGGACGTGGGTATGAAGCGGGGTGCGGCGGATGCGGCATGCAACTACCCGATGCAAGGGGGTACGTGATAAGTCCCATCCTCTGCCGCATGTAGATAGTTAGGAAACACTCGCCTGTGTAAGTATCATGAGTGCATGGTCTCATTAGGAAGGATAGAGATAACCCACTGGTTCCACCATGCAAGTAAATTGTTGCACTCGGCCGACGGAGTGTCCTCGTTGACAAAGGTGATTAGGCCACGGTAGAATGTATAAAAGTCATACATATGGTCATCACCGCCTGCCCCAAATGTTTCTTGAGATCCTAGGGCAAAGTAAACCTGTAAAATGTGTTGGGATGATAATACCACGTTCGTGTGGAAGTAAGCGATGTACCAACGTCGCTACATAGGCAAGGCCGGGCACGGTGACCTGCGTCATTGTTACGATACGATCCGTCGTAAGGTTGACCGAGGTCGGGGACGAAACCCGAGTCAAGGTCCGAGGTTACAGGGCGAGGTTTGGATGGGGAGGTCGGAGAGGGACTTGGCTTCAGCTTATGTGCTGCGCCGACCCTACGCACGAGTCCCAACTTCGGAGGTAAACGAATAAGAGGCGAGGTTCTAGCTTAAGAGGCGAGGCGTAGAAACTAGCTAGGGATCGAAGGGACACGATAGTTGATTTTCCGACTAAGGAGTAGGAATGCATACAAGGGGGTTATATACGGACGAGGTGCAAGTCAGGGGCGAACAGATTAGTGGAGGTCAGGGCGGGGTCAGGAGACCGAGGTCAGGGCGAGGTAATATACGAATGATGCGTGATGGAGCGGAATCAGTAACTAAGGGGATACGGGCATGGGATCGAGGTCGGATATGAGTTCAAGCTCGGGATCGGGCTCGGGCACGGATAAGTATCATATGTACTCGGGCATGAATATCACAAGGCTCGGGCTCGGAAGAAGGTTCTACCGGTAAGTAGCCGGCCAAAGGCCGGGTCCTTACAGTATTCCCCCCTCATGGCCGAGACCCTCGAGGCCGTAATGTGAACAGGGTTCGCCTATCCTTGAATCTAGATCTCGGTCCGATGTTAAGTAGCCGGAAAGGCGAAGCTTAAATCGTAGCCGAGGTTGGATAAAAGGGTGGGTAGGAGGCAGCGAACCCCATTGCCAACGAATATGGTGCGCCCTCAAGCCCTCTTCAACTCAGCCGTCGACGAGAACAGCGTGAACAACGCGTTCGACCAGACTTTGTTGTCTGAGGAGAACGGAGCCTCGGGCGAGGTTATGCCCGAGGATCGACCCGAGGTTGGCACATTGCCAATTGATGAGACGGGGGCCATCGACATGCGGCAGCCATGGCAGGAAGGGCCGAATGGCAAAAAGGTGAGTACCGTTGTTGGCTGGTCATGGACGCTGCTGATTTGTACAGTATAAGCGCATGTTGTTTTCATACCACCCGACTGACTTGTCCCTATACGGGTACAAGCTCGCCGACGGGGGACCCCGCGAGTGGCAGCTCGCGACCAAGGCCGAGGCGAGGTGCGCGCGCTGTGAAGAGCGCGACTATACGTGCCTTCGGGCCGTTAGTCTCGACTTCGGCCTCGCCGACCAGGGTGCTTGCGTGTGGTGCAGGACCCGTTCCTTGGGCTGTAGCATCGCCCAAGGTCGCCGCAGCAAGGCGACCCCAGGGAAAGGTCAGGTGGGTGTAGCGAGCAAGAAGCGAGCGAGGAGCGAGGAGGCCGAGGGTGAACCGAGGCCGAGGAAAGGGGCCAAGGTTCGAGACGAGGTGGATGATGATGACAACGACTCGAGCGACTGGGTCGAGCGTAACCTCGAGACGAGGGTGGAGAAGATGGAAGCGAGGCTGAGCGAGGGGAAGGGAAAGGGAACAGACGGAGTGAGGCAGAGTGAGGGGAAGGAAACTGATGTGGAGGAAACCGAGGTGGAAGGTCGGAGGGCGAAGAAGGACAAGAAGACGAAAAGGTCGGAGCGAAGTGCGGAAATGAGGGAGTTGATAGCGGCTGTGAGGGATGTGGGACAGAAGGTTGGCGAGGTTGGGGAGAGGGTGTGCGAGTTGCTAGGGGAGTTTAGGGCTGCGAATGACAGGATGAACAGGGCGGATGTGGAGTTCATGAGGATAAGGAGGAGGCGGAATTATTTGAAGCGGATGCAGGGGGCGAGGGACTTGGCGGATTATGGGGGACATGGGGGTCTGGTGGAGCGAAGTAGTAGCAGTAATGAGGAAGAGTCAGGCGAGGGGAGCGAGGAGAGCGAGGGAGAGGATATGAGGATGGTGGAATAACTAGTAAATGGAATAATAGACTTTTCTTGGATTTTATCGATTTTGTTTTGAAGGGTTTTTGTCATCTAACTACCGGGGTCATGGGGATTAACAGGGAAAACGATCATAGAGCAGTCAAGGGGCCCGGCTTGCCCGGGTAAGATTCGTGGAAATCAGTGACCAGCTCCGAGGCATGATCAAGCTCGGAAGCGAGGATCCACGAGGTTTCTTCGTCGGTACCTTCGTAACCAGTCCACCTAACAAGGTAGAGTAATTTGCAGCTCTTGCGTCTATTATCGATCTTCGAGTCGAGGATTTCGGAAACCTCGAACTCGGGTTCGCCGTCGATAACGACTGGGGGCGGAGGCGGCTGAACTCGGTTTGGTATGGTGTTGGGCGAGGCTGGTTCGAGCATAGATACGTGGAAGACCGGATGGACTGAATGCATGTGTTCTGGAAGTCGAAGGGTGAAGGAGTGAGTACCCGCTCGGGAAATGATCTCAAAAGGACCCAAAAACTTCTCGGCGAGCTTCTTGGTAGGCCGAGTTGTTCGAAAGTACTGTGCCTTTACAAAGGCGAGGGATCCTACTTGGAAATCAGGAGCGGGCTTGCGACGAACATCGGCCGAGGCTTGGTAAGTTTTCTGAGCCTCGAGGATGGCGTGGCGAAGTTCTTGGTGAAGCTCGTCCAGGTCAACCACGAAGTCTCGGGCTCGTGCCGAGGCGAGGTCGCGCTCGGGGTGAACTGCGAGGTTCGGATGGTAGCCTTTATTGGCAAAGAATGGGGAGACGCCGGTGGTTGCGCTAGGCGCGTTGTTGTAGGCGAACTCAGCTAGGGGAAGGAGCGAAGCCCAATTGGACTGCTGATAGTTGCAATAGATCCTGAGGTACTGTTCCAAAGTTTGGTTAGCACGCTCGGTCTGACCGTCACCCTCGGGATGATATCCCGAGGTGAAATGCAACCGCATGTCCAAAGCTTTCCCTAGGGAACGCCAGAAGTGCGAAACAAACTCGGAACCCCTGTCCGAGGTGACGTGCGAGGGGACTCCATGCTTGGAAAAGACATGAAGGACGAAGAGGTGAGCGAGCCCTTGCGAGGTTATCTTGTCTGTGGTTGGAATGAAGATAACCTGCTTAGTGAAGCGGTCAACAATCACTAGGATGGAGGTGAACTCGGATGAAGGGGGGAGTTGCTCAATGAAATCCATAGAGATGGAATTCCAAGGTTTCTCGGGAACAGGAAGTTGCTTGAGGAGACCATAGGGTTTGTGACGTTGTGGCTTGCTTCGCATACAAGTGGTACACGTCTTGCAATAATCCTTGACAAAGGATCTAATCCCCGGCCAAGTATAGTCTCGTCGGATCAGCTCCAAGGTCTTGTTGACCCCGAAGTGTCCCGAGAGAATGTGATCGTGCTTGTATTGCAGGATGCGAAGTCGAAGGTCTTGGGCCGCAGGAACATAGGTTCGGTTGTCAAGTTTGAGAAAACCCTCGGGGTCTGTGGTCCACCTCGGGTCATTAACCAAGCCGAGGTGCGACTTGGCTATGGGGTCTGAGGGGAGGTTTGCTAGTATGTCAGCTCGGATCTGCTCGGTATCAAGCAGTGAAGCGGCTCGGAGTACGATGGGAGCGAGGTTAGTAGCTCTAAGGGACGATGCCAGCTGGTGCTGAGTAAACACTGGCCGTAGGTTCTGCGGGTTTATGGTGGCATAGTCGCTATTCCCCTCTTTAAGGTAGACGTCCCATCGTCTAGTGAGAGAGTCAGGCTTCGTTCCGAGGCGACCAGGTCGGAAGCGTATGGCGAGGTTGAACTGGGAAAGGTATTCCGACCACCGGGCTTGTCGACGGGTCAAGAGCTTCGTAGTTGAAAAGTATTCGAGGTTCTTGTGATCGGTGATAACGTCGACTGGTTCGCCTGAGCCCTCTAGGTAGTGTCGCCAGCGTTGAAAGGCTTCAAAAATGGCGAGGAGCTCCTTGTCGTGAACATCGTAGTTGAGCTCGGTAGAGGTGAATGTGCGGGAGTGGAAAGCGACGGGATGAAGTTCGCCTTCCGAGGTTCGTAGTGATAAGATTGCCGCCAAGGCATAATCTGATGCATCAGTCTCTACGATCAGTGGAAGGTCAGGAATCCAGTGAGTAAGGATAGGGGCGGTAGTGAACGCCCTCTTCAACAGGTTGAAAGCCCGTCGACAATCCTCGGAAAAATTCCAAGGGGTACCCTTGCGGGTAAGTCGGGTGAGAGGAATGGTGATGTCGGAGTAGTTGTGAATGAAACGTCGGTAGAAGTTGGCGAAGCCGAGGAAGGATTGGATGTCGCGAACTTTGCGAGGTTCAGGCCAGTCTTGAATGACCTTTACCTTGTCATCCGCCATAGTGAGGCCCTCGGGAGAGAGTATGTAGCCGAGGAATTCAACCGAGTCGCGATGGAACTCGCATTTGTCTTCTTTGGCGAAGAGGTTGTTGAGTCGTAGTCGTCGCAAGACTTCCTTGACATGTTCAACATGTTTGGAGGGGTCACTGGAGTAGATTAGAATGTCATCCAAGTATACCACCACACAAACGTCCAAAAGGTCGGCGAACACCTCGTTCATGAATCTCTGGAAGGCAGCAGGGCCATTAGTGAGACCAAATGGCATAACCAACCATTCAAAAGACCCATAGCGAGTCCTGAAGGCGGTTTTCCATTCGTCACCCTCGGCCACCCGTACGAGGTGGTAAGCGTGACGAAGGTCAATTTTCGTATAGATGCGAGCATTCTTTGGAGCGTCAAGTAAGTCAGCAATCAATGGCAATGGATACCGATCTTTTTTTGAGATTTTGTTCAAACCTCGGAAGTCGACACACAACCGAAGTGAGCCATCTTTTTTGCGAACGAACAATACCGGTGCACCATGAGGCGAGCGTGAAGGTCGGATGAAACCGATGTTTAAATGCTCGTCGATGAACTCGCGAAGTGCTTTGAGTTCGGAAGCTGAGAGAGAGTAGATGGGACCGATTGGTGGCGAGGTCCCTTCTTCGAGGTTGATTTTGATATCGTGAGGTCGGTGGGGAGCTAGAGTGTCAGCGCGTGCTTTGCTGAACACATCTGCAAATTCGTGATATACTTCGGGAACATGTTTCTTAACGTTCTCAGGAAGCTCGGAAGAGCTTCCTCCCGATGTTGCCCCTCTGGCGAGGAGCTCAGGCGAAGCCAAATTGAGCTGAAACACTTCGGACCCTTCCAATCTAGATGCGCGCATGAAAGCGGGTGCATTGATTAGGGAAACGAGGGGTGCTTGCAACTTCGGAAGCGAGGTCGGAGGCGGGGGCGAAGATGCCGTAGGCGAGGTCGAAGTCGTAGCCGAAGCTGAGCGGGCTGACGTCGCCGGGGTCGCTGGAGTCGTTGTTAGGTCGATGGTCTTGAAAGTAATACTGCCCAATACCCAGTCAATCGACGGATTGTAGCGGGTGAGCCAGTTGTGGCCAAGTACCATCGAGCAACTTGAGTCGAGCGAGGTTACGTAGAAGGTAACCCATTGTTGTTCGCCGGTCGGAAAGCAAATGCAGAGGTCTAGAGCTTGGGTAATGGTAGTGTTAGTACTACCGTCAAATAGTTTCAAGGGTATAGGAGAGACAGGATAAGCAGGCATGGAGTACTTCTGGACAAATCTGGATTCAATAAAACAGTCTGAGGACCCGCAGTCAACTAATGCAACAAAACGACGTTGGGCAGCGAAGGCGAGGTTAGATCTACATTAAGGGAATCTTTGGACAATGAATGAGAAGCGGCGCTGAGTCTGAGCACACGGGTGAGGTTACCGCAATCCTCGGATCGTGTGGTTCCGAGGTTGCTACCTATTTTTTCACCTCCGTAATGGAGGCTGAAGTCCCCTCGTTAGGGGTCTTCGTTGCCCGACCTTTAGAACCGCTACTATTGGTAGACTTGTTCTTCGGGCAGTCCTTGACGACGTGACCTTTGGTGCCGCAAAGCAGACAAAGTCCTTGGTCGACCCGGCGTTGGCGCTCCTCGGGAAGCAGTTTGCCATCCTTCCCGAGTTTGCTCGAAATGTCGGGCTGGCTCTTGTTGTTCGAAGAGTTGTTGTTGTTGGAACCCTTGCCGCTGTTGTTAGTCTTGTTGCGGTTCTTATTGTTATTGGAACCACTGGAAGACTGGTGGTTGTTAGTGGCATTGCTACTGGACTGATTAGTGGTGCGTGCAGGCTGGGAGCTACGACCATTGATCATGGCGTCGTATTCCTTTCGCTCCCAGTAACGGCTATCGCATTCCAGCGCGAAGTTCCTAAGCTCGGCGAGGCTGCGGAATCGAGGGAAGTGAAGTAAGTCGTCCTTGATCCGTTTGGCCAAGCCCTTGTAGGCAAAGTGTCGGAGGGCCGCGTCGTTCCACTGAGTCCGAGTCGAAGCTCGGGCGAAATCGATAAAGAATCGCGCGGCCTTGTGGTGCTCTTTCATAACGATCTTCTCGAGGTCAATCTCGGCTTGGGCCGCGTTGTCGTATGGGCCGAAGTTAAGCTCGAGCTCGGCCTTGAAGCTGTCCCAGTCCTCGAGCCAATCTGGCTCGGGTTGGACTTCGCCGAGGATCGCCGGCTCGAAATATTGCAGAGCCGAGCCGGACAGGTAAGAAATAGCATACTGCACCTTTGAGGCCCCAGTCTTGAACGCGGTGGGGCGATCTCTGAAGTTGAGTACACATTGAAGGAAGAAAGTGCGAAGCTTGGCTTGGTCAGTACCGTCATAACTATCCGGTTCCTTGACCTTGGCTCGTGCTTCGGATTCGCGAGGTTTCGCGAGTTTGATGAACACTCGACGCATAAGCTCGTTGTCCTCGAGGTCACCGAGGTCCTCGGGCGGAAGGTTGGGGAGGTCCCGATCGTTGTCAGAACTTCTAGAGCCATCACCTGGATCACCTGAAGGGTCACCGAGGTTAGCCCTACCTTTGCCTTTGTTACTAGGCTCGGCGGGGTCTGCTAGGGGTATCCCGGGGACGGGGGTGAGTCATCGGGGGCTTCCGAGAAACGTCGCTGTTCTGAGATACCCCGAAGGGTGCGAGAACGAGTTATCATGGACATCGTGAAAAAAGGGATACGTAGGGTGTAAGCAGTCTGAAAATACTGTTACGATACGATCCGTCGTAAGGTTGACCGAGGTCGGGGACGAAACCCGAGTCAAGGTCCGAGGTTACAGGGCGAGGTTTGGATGGGGAGGTCGGAGAGGGACTTGGCTTCAGCTTATGTGCTGCGCCGACCCTACGCACGAGTCCCAACTTCGGAGGTAAACGAATAAGAGGCGAGGTTCTAGCTTAAGAGGCGAGGCGTAGAAACTAGCTAGGGATCGAAGGGACACGATAGTTGATTTTCAGACTAAGGAGTAGGAATGCATACAAGGGGGTTATATACGGACGAGGTGCAAGTCAGGGGCGAACAGATTAGTGGAGGTCAGGGCGGGTCAGGAGACCGAGGTCAGGGCGAGGTAATATACGAATGATGCGTGATGGAGCGGAATCAGTAACTAAGGGGATACGGGCATGGGATCAAGGTCGGATATGAGTTCAAGCTCGGGATCGGGCTCGGGCACGGATAAGTATCATATGTACTCGGGCATGAATATCACAAGGCTCGGGCTCGGAAGAAGGTTCTACCGGTAAGTAGCCGGCCAAAGGCCGGGTCCTTACAGTCATGCCGTTGATATGGGCATTGCCACGTTTGGTTGCTTTGTGTGACGCCTTCCCGTCTACTGCACTGGGTCCTTGAAAGATAAGTCTCCAACCCTACAATGGTTCAATGTCATGGGGCATGAGTTCTCGGAGCCAGAGACTGAAATTAGAGACTTACTCGTACCAGCATCTCATTGCGCAAGAAACTAGTAATAAGATCTTCTATGTCGAAGGTTTCCTCATGAGAGAAGCAAGGGCCAGTCATGTGGGTGGGGAATGCCGCTTGCCGTCTATGAGTTTTTGGCGAAAGCTGCAATGGATGGTGGCGATAGGAGTCTCGATACAGAGTAGATGAGGATGAAACCTGGCGTCATTGTCAAACTCGTCCAGCAGCGACAGGGCCACGAGGCGTGCCAGTTGAGGATGCTTGAAACGCGGGTGACCTTGTCGGTGAGACTTAAAGGGGGAGCGAAAGCATCAGATGCCGGCTTGAGATACTGAGCGTAGTCCTTCATGTGTTTCATGTCCTCCATGGGCATCACTGCGTTTCTCCTCAAGCTACACACGTCAGCGGTCTGTGTCTGCTAGCGTGGATAGTCAGTACGAAGTCGGTGAGGGTTTCCAGGCCGCGTTGGCGGACCACTTCATGGACACCAGGAATGCAGCTTCTAGAGCTAAGTATAAGTTGATGTAGAAGTTCTCTCTAGATAGCACATGGTGAGTAGGAAAACCTGGAGTTCATGATGAGGGATTGACTCGTCACTGTACACATCGGGGGTGTCGTCGGATTGTATGATATGCCTGTTGTAAGATACGCCCGAATCGCGCCCACATGTCATGCACACGCCTGAAATGACGCTGCCGCAGTGGACAGTGGGTCTACTACTTGCTTGCTTGCAAGGGCATTACATGAGGAGGTGGGAGAGTTATCGCAATAAGAAGACTCACGGTCGCTTACGTGTCTCACCTTGGTCCGAGGAACAACCTCGCTTGTCTCCAGCACGAGGCAGGGCAGGTTCTCCCTTATCTTGGTCATGGTCATCATGGGTTCTTCGGGGACATCGGTGTCAGACCAGCGGGTCTATAGGTACCCGACCGCGTGGGGCCCGAGTGTTGTTGTTGACTGGGTCAGAGTGGGGCTGCGAGCAAGTGCTGCCAGACCTGGGTGGCATGGGAGGTGGAAGGGGGAACAAAAGCCTTGGGCATGGCGATGAGTGGCCGTCGAACATAAGTAGTTGGGAGCACGTGACCTTGGACGCAGTGGATTACGTGTGATGGATCCACAACGTGTCCATACATTATATTAGTCCGAGTCTATATGCGACCGCGCGGAGGACATTCAACGTCAAGCTTAATAGTGGCTGACATAAATAATAGTAATCATAATGTACATTTTCGGCATAATACCCCAGACACGCCACAAACGGCGTTGCCACACTTAACGATGCTGCCGCTCCCGACTGCACGCTGAACTGCGCAGGCGCAGGCGATCACTGAAGCCAGCGAGCCCCGTGCACGTGTTGACATACGAGGTGTCGCCTTCGTCCGTACACGTGGTCGACCGTCTGCCAAGAAGTTTGGTACATCTTCCCGGTCATCGACGCCTTCTCCACGGCAGTCGTTTCCCCGCCATCCTCCCAGTGGCAGTGCACTTAATGCTCGAAAGGTTAATATGGCCAGTACGTCGGCCACTCTGCCGCCGCCAATCATGTGGGTTGGAGATGGTCTCCGGCTCTGGGGAGGGCGCCATGACGCTGCGGGGAGCAGCTTCGAGTGCGGCGAGAGGAGGGCCGCGCGGAGCATGATGTGTCTAAAATGCAATTGCAATGCAAAGTGGGGTGGTCAGCCATGGCGCAGCGTGGAGAAGAAGAAGCAAAGCAGGCGCGGCGCGGAGAAGAAAGAATAAGCAAAAGGGCAGCATGCAAGACGGCGTCCCACATGTGCTCTTGTGTGGTTGCCGGCAAAGTGGCAGGGCCTTCAGGCAACATGTCCCGCACCTTCTGAGAAGGCCTTCGCCGACGATGACCCTTCCCGAGAGGTTCAGGGGCATTCTCGAGGGTAGCAGTCCAATCGTTGGGGCCTAGTCACGTGTAAGCCCCCAGTTGCAAGTAAGAGAGTGCAGGACCAGATACTTGCGAATACGCGTCGAGATGCGGCCATAGTCCTCCGTATCGATATGGTAGTCAATCCCAACATCCCGGGAAGGTCCTGGTTGTGGCCGAACGGACCTTCCCGGGACGCACTAGTTAGTGCCATGGCGCGCCCCGGGTGGGCGTTTGGCATACCGTTGGTCATCGACACCGCCAGTGACCTCGGACTCCGGGCCTTTTCACTTGTTGGAACGGTGGACAATGCGTGAGGCATCCCTGTTAGCCCTGAGGTGCACGGAGCACGTTGACAAGTGCCTGGTCAACGCGTTGTCCCGCTGAACTCCCTGCCGCAGATGCAGTCAAGAGGCATGTCGGGTTGGTGAACGTCAAGGATACGGACTCACCGTGACAAACTTGAAAGTCCGATTGCCAAGTCTTGAACCCGCTCGGCGCCGTGATCGAACTCCAGATCAAACTTCAACAGCGGCGAGTGGGGTTTCGCCTTCAAGTTATGAGCAGTACTCCTAGTCCTAAATACCACTGCACTTGCTTGCCAAACTAGAGCCGGCGAGTAGTGATACTCCCCGGCTCTAGTATGGTGAGCGATGGCGAGCGGCGTAGAGATGGACTGGGGAAGGCATGGCACCCTGGCGGCTGGCGGGCAGCTGAGGCCAGCCTGGCAGCGTGATCGTGAGCGGCCTAGCCATGGACTGGTGAAATTAGGGCACCCTGGCGACTGGTGGGCACCTGAGGCCAGGGTGCAGCGCGACGGTGATCCTTGGTCAGGGTGAACCACGGAGGCGCGTGTCTCGGCAGACATGCCAGGCGTGACAATGTCACGCCACCAGCACGCGCTTTTAGTGATGTGCAGGGAGGTGTTGCTCGTGCGAGATCACGTGACGCAGTCGACCAATATAGTAGTCTGAGTTCGGGGAAACCCTATCAATTTTCCCTTCAAACTCAGGTGTGTAGTGCTAGGTACTCACCTATGACGGTCGGTTTGCACAAAAAGTCTTGACCCCACGTGCTGAGAGTGAAAATCGCGCGCCGTAGGGCACATACCGCACACCGCAGGGTACATATCGCGCGCCGCAAGGTACATGCCGCACCCAAAAAACAGAGGTGCGCGCGAATAATAAGGCGCGCACCTGCTAAAATATGTAGTTTTACACTAGCACATTATAAAAAACATAACCTGCGCAAGCGGAATTGTCAGTGTCGCGCATGCACATCACCTAGTTGACTAAGCTACTAACACTTATTGATCGAGAGAGGATATTTTTTTAATTAAAATGTATTTATTATTAGTTGGAAAGAGAGTATAATAATGTGGAGAGCAGACAAAGGAGGGTATTGAAGCTATTAAAAAAGGAGTGTGATCAGGAGAGTGGACTAGGAGGTATGAAGCTATTAAAAGAATATCATTAATGAGCGGAACAGTTGAATTATTGGTGCTTGAAGGTGATGGTCAATGCAGATCTGACTGATCTTCTCCCTGGTTCAGGTTCCAAAAGCGGAAGTAGTGGCGGGAGGGGTGGAGTAATCATGAATCTTTCCGGACTTGGGTGCGGGTTTAAAAACGGCTTCAAAGCGGCTCGAACGATTCCTCAAGAGTAGCAGTATCGATTGAGGCTGTATCATCATTGTCGTGGTTGTGTCGAGTCCTTTTCTACCTTTTCCAGAGGGGCCAGCATCACATAGTCATCATCAGAATTGCTCAAACCTGTGATTTGTAAGTTCGCTGGATTTCGTATGTTAGAACCAGTGTGCGTATGACTTACGATTTTTCGAGTGACTTTCTGCTTCTTTGAACGAGTGCTCGACTCCACACAAACATCGTCATCGCTGTCAGCATCGGCTCTAAGAATGAATGGTCAGTAATCAGCTTAGTGGACATGCAAGTGAGCTTACCTGCCCTCCGTTTGCGTACAGCCTTGCCCTTTCCTTTTTGAGCTTGCAGTGATATCTTCCATTGCCTCGATAATTTCAGGAATGGGGATGCGAGTCACTAATTAGTTGTAGTTAATAATCTTAATAAACTGGTTTAATGGATATTAGACTTACCAAAGAACAGTTTGGTATCCTGCCAGCCTTTGCTCTTACACCCTTTCACACTTTTAACGTCGTATCCGTCGGGCATCTCACGGTGGAGCTCTAGGTGCGACCGGCGAGTCTTGAGGAGTCGCCACTGGTGCTTGTGGTCAGGTAGGTCCGCAGCAGCAATATCCAGTCATTCAAATGGAAGCGGTAATGTTTCACGCAACCACTGATCAATCCGATCGACATCCCAGCTATCACCGAACTTGTACCGGCTTCTGATTGCAGCATACCCGAGCTTTGCAAGTTCATCAATCTGTTGTGCTGTCGGCTCATCTGTACTTATCAAGCTACCATCTTCCTGGAATGAAAGTGAGGAAAAAAGGTGAGTGAGAAGGCAATGAAACTTACATTAAGTCCGTAAGGCAGGAAGATGATCATCCGGATGCTGGTAAACCTGTCATCTGTACTGGTAGCTCCGGCAACTGCCAGAAGCTTCTTCCGTTTCCCTTTAGTCGTCGCTGCAGCTTTCCCCTGCAGTTGATAGCGTTTCTAGGGAATCTGATATATATGTGAGCTTACTTTCGGACTGAAATCCTCATCTGACTGCAGATTCAGAAACTGTTTTCTTCAAACCAGAGGGGCCTCCTTTCTAGCTTCTCCTTCCGAGCTTTTAGCTTGGAATCGCTTGTTGGTGACGCTCCCATAGCGGCACTGCCACTGCTGCTACTGCTGCCACTGCCACTACTGCTGCCACTGGCACTGTTGTTCCTGAAGGCTGGGTGCCATTAAGGTACGTTGATAGAATAGCGTCCATCTTAGCTGCTGTTAACCGCTAGGAGGTGGCGACGAAGGAGGCGTGATGTTGATGTGCCACGAGATACTGTGAGTACACTCGTCGCATGTGTTTATTTCATCCTCATCCGGAGCTGCTTTGGGACGAACATTAGGCAGCGACATTTGATTTCGGCTTCGTCAGTGATCTCCACCCGTGAGCATCTGGATAAAACAGGAGCCATAGGAGAGTATGATGTGGGGGGGAGGGTGGTGCCTGTGTAGACTGAAAAGTGGTATTTAAGAAAATTTTATCACATAGAACTGTAATTTTATCAATCACATCCGCTTGGGCGGGACTCGGCAGGCTCAAGGTGTGAAACTGAATGATGTATTCATATCTTTCGATCTCTACTAGTTAGAAAAATGGTATAGAACTGTCTGCATGGCATATAGACCATGAACCCAAGTGATAGCTCGGGGCATCCAAATCGCTGATGGTAAATCTACCTTACCCCCTTGTTTCGCCCAAACCTAACCCACTCCGATGCTGGGTATTCCTCACCAACCCATTCCGATGTCCTGAGGCCATACCCAACAGGGATCAGGCCGCTTGCTTGCAGGTCACGTAGCACCGCATCCAAAAGCGTAACATGTGCTGGATCGGCAAAGGGCAGCGACTTCGAGGGCATTTAACCGCTTTATGATTGATGTTAGCGTGAATGTGGGAGGAGATAGTTTGCTGTAGGATGTTCTCTTCCGAATCTTCAATGTCAGACACAGATCCAGTGTCAGACCCAATAGTGGCATCTGAGCCCAAGTCTTCTTCATCAGATGGATATCCAGCACCGGTCTGTCGGGATCTTTGGTGAGTTGGTTACCAAGTATGCTGTAGTACTGTTGCAGAATATCGGGATCAATATCTTCGAACTCCTTGACTGTGCCCCGTAAAAGCGTTCATTAATGAATCGCAGATCCTGCATATCTTCAGTATACATCGAGTGCATACAAATGTGAAATAACGTACCAAGGGACTCTGATTGCTGTGCTCTGATAGTGGATGCAAGTTCCAGTCCTGTGCGAATGAATCACAATCCCCGTTGATGAGATCTAAGAATAGATGTTGTAAAAGCCAAAGGTGGTGGGGGTTAGCGCGGTTGAGTCGATGCATTCTTTCTAAGCGTGTGAAGAATCCTTGCCATTGCCGAACGAATTGCTTTGCAACTTCGACCCACAGGCGCTCAATCCGAGTATTGTGTGTTTATCTGAAGGACTTATTAAACAAATGCAAGGCAATGAATGTATAAATGCACTTACGACCCCCATAAAAAGGAGCCCCGTCTAGCCCCCCTATGCATGATCATCAAACGACTACATCGAGGTTTTCGCCTCCTCGATCGTCACGAACCCGGGAGGACAGCCAAATTTGCGAATACTGTCCAAAAATAGCTCGAGGACGGTTGCAGCACAGTTGTTTGTGCTCGCTCGCAGACCAGTCACCTGCATAAGTGTGATAAGAGCGTTATTTCTATAAAATATGGGCACTTACAACG
>WHVA01000689.1:0-50050 GCA_015179125.1 Gautieria morchelliformis
TTCGACTCTTCTCTTGCTTCGACTCTCTTCTCGCTTCGCAACTCTTCTCTGGCTTCGACTCTTCACTTGCTTCGACTCTTCTCTCGCGCAACTCTTCTCTCGCTTCGATTCGTCTCTCCCTTCGACTTTTCTCTCGCTTCGACTTTTCTCTCGCTTCGACTTTTCTCTCGCTTCGACTTTTCTCTCACTTCGCAACTCTTCTTTCGCTGACCAATTCTTCTCTCTCTCTACGCTCGCTGCCGAAACGATGCCCTATAATTGAATTGCAGAGCACACGCGCTATGTATTATGTAATGGACTTCTTCCTTCCTCCTCCCACCCGCCACCCTCTGCTCTCCTCCTTCCTCACACCACCGACCCCCAACACGCCAGTCTGGCATCCTCCACCACGCCCCACTGCGCCCTCCCCCCCGCCCATTCTCTCCACCGACGACTCCAATTTGCCATGTCGCGTCAGACCCCGCATTCTTAGTCACCTATCTAAATCTGGATGTACATCATTCGCATGCTATAAATGGTGAACTTCGAGTGGTTCCACGATCGAGGTGATCGATCACCACATCACTGTGATGGCAGAATCTGTCGGGATGACACTGCCACGTGGATCTAAAGATAGAGAAGAAGATCTTCCACGGGCGCTAATTATCTCCGCCGCTAGTTCAACGCAGATCCATTCAATTCCAGTAACTTTCCCCAACGGAATCGCCCCCAATTGAAAAATGTGTTGGGTCTGCCTCCACAATTCCACTGATTCCTCGCTTCCAAATCCCCGCCATCACTATCTCATAATATCATGACCATAACTGTCATACTATGGCTGACGTATCTTCCCAGCTTCGCCGGGCCTCACGATACACGGAGCCATCAGTGCTACATCTCCCATCTACATTCGCACTCCTGGTCCCTGTCCTCGCCGGTCTGTTTTCCCCATCCAAACACGACCGCCAACTCCTCCCTCCCTCCCCACCAACGTCCAGTGAGTCCGTCCCAGTCTCTTTTACCGCCTCCCGCACAAGACTTCCCACACCTAATAACAACGCAGTCACCGTCCTCACAACCTCATCACTCGTCCTCAATGCATCGCAGCATCGCCCACCTCAGCCTCAATCTGCGCCTCGAGCGCATGCGCATTTCCGGCACGGAGCAACGTATTCAGCTCGTTCGTGCTCTGCACTATGCTGTGTACAATGCGCGTTAGGTCCGGCGCGGTCGAGGACGTCGGTATGCGCAGTAGCTCAGGCTGCGTCTCGAACATTGTGAGGACATCGAGCATTAGCCGGGCGTGCTCCGAAGATGGCGTTCGCGTTGCCCGGCTATAGGGCGAGGTACGCTAGCGTTCATGCTGTGGGGTGTGCCGTGTTATGGTTCTCTCTGGTAGAACATATGACGATCGATATTTGGGCAGCAGAGTCATGCGAGGTTCCTCCACATCTACACTATACGACCTGAGATATGTGCCTGCCCGTGGGGAACCATTAGACAAAACGCTGTGAATATTACATGCAGCGCCATACCGCAGCGAGCGAGATGCAGAAGGTGGTCTTCCTCGGCAGGAAGCCCAATCCCAACATGCGCCATCCCACGCCTCAATTCGTCCAGGTCCCATCCTACAGCCGTTCAGTGAAGGCTGCACTCCAATCCACCGCTAAGCCATGTTCAGCGTTGCCGAAAGCCTTCAGCAAAGACATCTTCCGAGCCACGACGCGCGAGTCCAGAAGCTCGTAAGCCTTCACCCACAACACTACGGCCTTTCCTCCCACCCAGCGGGCTCTCCCCACTCCCTGCATGACGCGACTGCCACCGTCCATCAGGATCATCCCCCGATGAACTGTTCCCGTTTTCATCAAGTGACCCCTCGTCCACGGAACTCCAGTGCTGCACGCGCCTCGAGGAATCATGCAAAGTTGACGGTCGCGCGGGCCGCTGATCACGGGGAGATGTGGGCGTCACAGAGAATGTTTCACCAGCACCAGATGATTGTGGCGAGGCAGCACCATGTGCGACTAGGACGCCCGGTGATATCGTGCGCTCATGATCTTCCATGCGCTGCGTCGACGTGGAGCTGCTCACCGATGGACTGCATCTCGGTCAGCTATACAGTGATACCGAGAGAAGTATCAGACGCACCCTGCCGTCAAGGCTTCTGCGGTCACCGAATTCTCTCCGCAATGGGGCTCTGGATTTTTTACAGCCTGGCAACTCCTCATCTTCAGGATCCGCCTGCTGTGTTGACGCTCTGCGTGGCCGTCTGCCTGAGCTGATCACGGCGAAGGTGGTCGACGTGTGCTTGCGAGGAGTATTTGGCGCCTGAGCAGCTGTCGTGCTGGCACACGCGGGCGCCAAGTATCTTCGCCGCTAACTCCGACGCAGCCAGTAAGTAACTCTCTCCCCAATGGATCCTCCCCCGTCGAAAA
This sequence comes from Gautieria morchelliformis, assembly GCA_015179125.1. Classification (NCBI taxonomy): domain Eukaryota; kingdom Fungi; phylum Basidiomycota; class Agaricomycetes; order Gomphales; family Gomphaceae; genus Gautieria; species Gautieria morchelliformis. Next base: position 2,415 of record WHVA01000689.1, read on the forward strand.
CTGTGCACGTAAGATGAGTCTCCAAAATTCTATAGAGTCCTACCTTCCAAATTCCCGGTATCACTATAAATATCACGACCATAACTGTCAACCTGTGGCCGCCAGGCGCCAAGGCTGGTGCAACTTTTAAGGTGCGTGCTCGCCGTCTGCCCCGATGATCGACGCTAATTGCTCAGCTTTCGTCGCAGCCTGACCAGCAGAAGGGTGCGATGGACCCGGCCAAGGATAAAGTGAAGGTCATGGTGTCTACTGCGAAGCTGGGCGACCCGTTCTCCCGCAACGCCAATGAGAACACCGAGCCGTTGCTAGACTCTATTAGGAACGTAGCCGCCTTCTCGCATGAATCATCGCTGTGCTCATGGTCATCTGATGGTTGGGTGACAAGAAACGACTTAATCACTATCTAGACGTGTTTGTACCTCTAGCAGACGAGAGAAATTCATTGTAGTTCCAAACGTCGTTCGCGACGCAATTCCAGTTCGACCTCAAATAGTTCAAGGGATTTTCGTGCTTCGAAACAATCTGTCGCCCACTTATAAATATATCTCTAACAAAATAATACCGTTATTCGTTGCGTGCCTTATATAGGATGTTCGGGTACACAATGTTCTAACACCTCTTCAATCTATGCCCTATCCATGATGCCTTTCATGTAACCTTGCTCTCCGACACGCATCACGCCTCTCGCCCGCGGATGCCGCCACTACCATGGTTATTGTTTTGAGTCTCAAGAAGGCATGAACCACCACAACAAATGACTCATCACAGGTAGGTTCAGCACGTACATCACCGTCTATAGCGCTTGCAGGTCCCCTGCCCCGAGGGATTTCCTCAAGCTCGATTCCCACGACTGCGTTAGACAAGGGGTCGTCCTCCCTGTGGGGTCCAATTGCTTCTGATGTTCCAATCTCCTCGATGCTCGGCTCGCCGAATTCCTCCATGAGCGAATCGTGAATCTGCCGTGCAGCTGCACGAAAGCTAGTTACGGGATGGTGTGCAGAATGGGTGGCGCCATTAGGGTGAGCAACCCTCTCTTGAAGCGCAAGATGACAACGACAAATGATGATGGTGGTTCGTATCGGCGCTACGCGAAACGCTGCGCAACAAAGTCCTAAAAAAGGGCTATAATGCCGAGAGCAGCTCAATAGAGCAGCTCTTCGAGACGGCCCGAATGATTGAGGAGGCATCCCGATACAACATGGGGATGCGCCGCGCGGAAAGCGCAGCAGCAATGGCAAGCGCCGCCCGGCTCACAGGGAGCAAGCCGTTGACACAAACAGGCCTGACCAGACCCAGCCTGTTCACAAGAAGCGGAACAGGACAGCGGCTGCCGCCCTCACGCCCAGCTCAAACTGGACGCCCACCTGAAGCTAAACAGCCTCAAGCGTCAGGATCGTCCCCGCGACCTGCTCCACCGACGAAAACATCGGGCCGGCCCAACGACAGGCCCGGCGGCAGCCAAAGCAACACCACATGCTTTGAGTGCGGCCAACCTGGCCACAAGAAGGCAGAATGCCCCAGGCTTAGGTCCGGTATAAGGACAGCGGCCGTAAGGCACGACGGTGAGGCCGAGGATCCGGAGACGGATCCCGATCAGAACTCTCTTCAACAAATCGATGAAGAGGGGGAGGGTGATCCCCAACCCAACGACACTCCGGATAACGGAGACATGCCCACTGAAGAGTGGGACCCTGAGCCGTCCCAGTATTACGAATGGGACGAAGAGGTGGAGGACACCACCTACAGGTCCAGCGCGATCAGATTCGCGTTGGAAGACGAAACCGCCAGGAAAGTCATGGCGGCTCGCACATCGGTCACGCCAGACAAGGCGGCCGAGCCGGTGTATCACCACCGAAGCAAACACAGAACGCGTCCACGTAGTGAGAACCGTACCCTATTGGGGTACTGGGAAATAAATGGCGTAAAAGCCCACTGCCTGCTAGATAGCGGCAGTGAAGGGGTACTGCTGTCCCCCGAATTCACGCAAGCTACAGGGATGAAGACATTCTCCCTGGAGCAACCAATCGCGCTGCAGCTAGCATGCATAGGCAGCCGTTCCACGATCAACTATGGAATGAACACGACCATCAAGTTTGGTCGCGGGACATACGACGAATACTTCGACGTAGCAAACGTCGAATATTACAACGCGATCTTAGGGACACCGTTCCTAAGGAGATTCGGCATAACCCTGGACTTCTCGAGCCCAGGGACGATCTGCAAGGGAAATGAAGTGATCCCTATGGGCAAGGTCTCATTCAACGACGACGAATCAAAGAACGAGGACAAAGAGCCACGGGTGAGCAAGATCACCCAAGCGCCGACGCCGAACCTGGCTCATTGAAGCCAGGAGGACGAGTCGCGGAACGACTCGTCCTCAACCTCACCCACAGTCGTAGGGAGAGACGCTCTCACCGTTAGGTGAGAGCGATGGGGCAGAGGAAAACGGGCCCGTGCGCCGCGGGACCTAATAGACGCCAACAGCGCCTAATGGCTTCTAAGCCAACCATTACCATCATCCTCACGGATGATGACCTTCCTCGCCTCCGCGAGGAATGGATGGAAAGAATCACTGACCTAGTCAGTGGAATTCCATTAGAACTCCCGCCACTGTGGGAGATCAACCATGAGATCAACCTCATTGATCCCAACAAGCACACGCGGTATCGACTACCGAAATGCCCAGAACACTTCCGAGAGGAACTATCGGCAAAGATAGAACGATACACCACTGCAAAGTGGTGGATTCCGGCAGTAGCGCAGCAGGCAGTGCCCATGCTGTGTGTGCCGAAGAAGAATGGTACGTTGAGAACCGTCTTCGATCTGTGCCAGCAGAACGAGAACACAGTGAAGGACGTCACGCCCTTCCCGGATCAGGATATCATACGCAGCGACATGGCTCACGGCCGATATCGAACTAAACTCGATATGTCAGAAGCATACGAGCAGATCCGGATCCATCCGGATCACGTAGCAAAGACAGCCTTTGCCACGATCCTCGGCACCTTCAGGAGCCAAGTGATACAGATGGGGGACTGTAACGCCCCATCAACATTCCAACGGCTGATGACAGCCATTTTCCACGACTGCATAGGTCGCTTCGTCCATGTATACATGGACGACATCTTCATATTCTCGCTCTCAATACAAGAGCATGAAGAGCACCTCTACATCGTCTTTGACAGACTGAGGAAGAACCACCTCTTTCTGAGCAAGAAAAAGGTGGACCTCTACTCCATCCGAATGGAGTGCCTCGGCCATATAATCGATGGCCGAGGGGTACATGCCGACGAGGATAAGATGCAATGCATCCGCGAGTGGCGCAGGCCACAGACGTTCAACGACGTCCAGCATTTCCTTGGGCTCGTACAGTATCTGGCACACTACATGCCGGATGTCAGCGCATATACCACCCCGCTATCGGGCTGTGCGCGTAATAACCGTCCATTCAAATGGACGCCTCTGCTCGACAAATGCTGGCAAAGCATTAAGGCGTTGGCCTGTAAGGCCCCGATCCTGCGTCCAGTAGACGCAAGGTGCCCAGAGCCGATCTGGGTGATCACCGACGGATCAAAAGCCGGCGTCGGTGCGGTCTACGGCCAAGGTCCCGACTGGAAAACTTGTCGACCAGCCGGCTTCTTGTCAAAGAAGTTCAGCGTTGCTCAGCAACACTACCAGACTCACGAGCATGAGACTATCGCGGTGCTCGAGGCTCTCATGAAATGGGAGGACAAACTGCTGGGGCGAAGGTTCACCCTTGTCACAGACCACAAGGGACTCGAGTACTTCGAGAACCAAAAGAGCCTATCTGACCGACAGATCAGATGGTGGGAGTTTCTCTCGCGGTTCAATTTCAACACCGTTCATGTTGACGGTGTAGAGAACAAGGTAGCGGACTGCCTGTCGCGCTATTACGAGAGCGACACGGGTGACGACAATCACCCGGACCACGTCTTCGTGAACGCGGATGCGCGTTTAGATCCGGACGGCGAGTTATTGCCCACCGACCGGTATGTCGAGCTGCGAAGAGCGGCGACAAGAGGATCTAAACGCCTCGCTGAGAAGGTAGAGGCGAGAGTAACAGAAGCCGCCGCATTAAACGAGGGCTCACCAGAGCCCGCGAACGTCGCCGCATCCAGCGACGACGACGATGACGTCAAAGCCATCGCCGCAGGGAACGAAAACGCACCCCTGCGCCGGATCGTCGAGCAAGGCGTAGACCTGTCTAAGGTCCTACGAGACGCGTACAATAGGGACACCATGTTCACAAAGATCATGGCGCACCCGGACGCGCACCCGAGATTCGGAATCCGGGACGGGCTGATATGGACTAAGAATCAGCTCAAGAGAGACGTCATTGCCGTCCTCCACTCTGTTCTTCAAGGGGAAGGAGGCTGATCGAAATTATCATCGATCGGGCACATCAGATAGTCGGCCACTACGGCCATCTGAAGACTTCGAACTACGTTCGAAGGGCATATTGGTGGCCAGGCATGAGCCCAGACATAGAGGCGTTCTGCACATCGTGTGCGAAGTGTCAGATGACGAAAACTGGGCCACAACGGCCCAAAGGCCTACTACACAGCCTACCCATTCCGGATAGGCCGTGGCAGTCGATTGGCATCGACTTCATGGGGCCCCTGCCCAAATCCAACGACTGTGACTACCTGATGGTAGTCATCGACCGACTAACGTCGCTTGTACACCTCATACCAACCACGATGAGCGTGTCAGCCAAGGGAGTAGCCTGGCTGTTTCTGAAGGAGGTCATCCGACTGCACGGAGTTCCCGACTCCATCGTCTCGGACAGAGACTCAAAATTCGCGTCGATCTTCTGGCGTGAACTCCAGCGACTCATGGGGACTAAGCTCCTCATGTCAACTGCCTTCCATCCACAAACGGATGGAGCAACCGAGCGGGCAAACCGCTCGATCGGCCAGATATTGCGCGCGGTCGTCAGAGACGATCAGAAGGATTGGGCAGTGAAATGCCCAATGGTTGAGGTCACCCTCAACAGCAACGTCAGTGCGACCACAGGGTTCACACCCTTCGAGCTGATCCACGGCTATATGCCACGGATAGACCTGCCCATAGCCGCGGACACCCCGTTCAAGGGGGTGGCCCGGTTCGCACATCAGGCAAAGTGGAACCTGATGGCGGCACATGATGCAATCATAGAGCATTGAGTGACACAAACGTTTCACGCAAATAAGAAACGTATGGCGAGCAACAGGTACGTGGCCAACGACCACGTCTACCTTTCGACACAAAACCTAACTCTCCCGAAAGGAAGAGCCAGAAAATTAGTCCCGCGGTACATCGGACCGTACCGCGTCGTCGAGGCTCACAACAATGCCTCGACGGTGACCCTTGATCTTCCCGACGAGCTGAAAAGCCGTCGCATTTCACCGGTCTTCCATTCCAGCCTCGTACGGCGTTACGAGGCTAACAACGATGAATTGTTCCCTCATCATGAGGCCAAGTCATTTTATGACTTCGGAGCAAATGACGACGAGGAGTGGCTCGTCGACGAGATTATCGCCCATCGTTGGATAAACTCGACGGACCTGGAATTCCAGGTCCGTTGGACCCTAGGTGACGTGACATGGGAACCCATGTCGTCCTGCAAAGTTGTCACTATGTAGCATCAGAATACCACACATTGGTCAAGTTCTGTCGTGCTCTTGTGACCTGAGGCTTAAGATAGATATCTTTACACAGCGACCGCATGTTTACGGTGAGACTAACGGACGTGAAGCACACTCCCAACACACCAAATAACATTCTCAGTGTCGGGAGGCTCACGGACATGGAGCATGTAGCTCTGTTCACCAACGACGGCATGAAATTCCGCTCCCGGTCAGGGACAGTCTTCGCCGAGGGGCGCAAGGTAGGGCGCGTGTACCTCATGCGTGCCCGGACCCGCCCTGCCATTCAGATGGACTTTGCCGCTGTGGCTAAGCTGAAGTCCTGGGACTCGTGGCATCGCATCCTCGGGCATGTCAACATCGGCGCGATCAAATTAATGAAAGCGCACGATCTTGTCACCGGGATGGATGTAGACACGGCTGCGCCGGTGACACAATGTGTTGCTTGCGTTCAGGGCAAGCATCACGTGGAACCGTTGGCGGGAGACGCTGCTACAGTGGTAGGCGATCTGACCGTCTCCGACGTTTGGGGACCGGCAAATACAGAGGGCCCGGCGTGGGAACAATATTTTTATTCGTTTACCGATGCCAAAAGCAGGTACTCCATCATTTATTTCAGCCACACCAAGGACGGCGTCCTTGATCGTTTCAAGGAATACGCCGCCCTGGTTGAAACACAGACTGGGCTCCAGCTTAAACACCTGCGCAGCGGTGGAGGCGGTGAATATATTAATGCTCCATTTAGAGAGTTCTGCGCCCAAAAAGGGATTATAATGGAATCTACTGCCCCTTACTCACCAGCCCAGAATGGCATTGCCGAACATCTGAACCGTACCTTGCTGGAGCATGCCCGCACCATGATCTTTGTGAAGCAAGCGCCCAAGATCTTATGGCCGGAAGCCGTCGCCTACGCCTGTTATATCAAGAACAGGACGCCCACTTGGGCCCTTGGCGCAGACATGACACCATTCGAGGCCTTTTTTGGCAAGAAACCTGACATCGGGAGATTGGAAGAATTGGGTAAAAAATGCTGGGTCCAAGTCCCGGACCAGCGTCGTACTAAATTAGAGCCCAAGTCCGAGCAACATATATTTACCGGCATCGCTCCCAATGCTAAGGCATGGCATTTCTACAATGTCCATACGCGCCACATCCAGACCTCCCACAACGTCATCTTCAATGACGTTGACAATGCCATTCATCCCGTCCCTGATGACAATGACCTGGTGGTCGGGCTGCCTGCAGGGAACACTACCAGGACTGCCCAGCCGGTCCCGGCCCCAGCTGTCGCGCCCCCAGTGGAGACTGCTGCTGTGCTTGTGCCTGAGGAACCGAAGGCGGCTCCGAGGCACAGCACCAGGATCGCGGGTAGACCCGTGCCTGATTACCGCCACCTGCATGAGGGAGAGCGGACTTTGTCAGCGATGGAGATCGTGACAGAGCCCGTGTCCTATGCAGAGGCCATATGGCAGAAGGCGATGGAAACTGAAATGGAGCAGCATGCGGAGGTGGGCACGTGGACGCTGGTTGAGTTGCCAGCGGGGAAGAACGTGGTAGGCAGCCAATGGGTGTATGTGGCTAAGACTAATGCAGAGGGGAAATTTGACCTCGGAAAAGCGAGAGTGGTTGCGCAGGGGTTCACGCAACGACCTGGCATGGATTACTTCGAGGTCATGTCACTGGTTGTCAAATTAGACAGCCTCCGGCTCATCCTCACTATCACCATCCAAAAGGGATGGGAGATCGAGATGATGGATGTCAAAGGCGCGTATCTTAATTCTACTCTAGATGAGGAGATATACATGCACCAGCTGGACAGCTTTGACAATGGATCGGGTCGCGTGCTCAAATTGCACCGGGCTATTTACGGTTTGAAACAGTCAGGCTGTTCCTGGTACAAGAAGCTAACAACGGTCTTGCTCAATGACGGGTTCACATGGTGCCATGCAGATGACTGCGTTTTCTACAAAAAGACAGGCTCCCGGCTCACCATCATTACAATTTACGTCGACGATCTCGGTCTCTTCGCCAGTTCCCAGGCGCTGATGGCGAGTGTTAAATCCCTCCTCCATTCCAATTTCACTATGAAGGATCTTGGCGAGATGCTCAAGATCCTCGGGATCAGGGTCGAGATCGATCCGAACTGCGATTTCATTAAGCTCTCACAAGGCCATTACATCGACGTCATTGTCCAGCGATTCAATCTGGATGAAGCACCGCCAGTTGACACCCCCCGTCCTGCATGACATCAAAACCCTGGAGCCGCGCCCTGATGGTGATCCCGCACCAGACGCACCTTACGCCCATGCCTCTCTGTCATTGTAGTGTGTCGTTGGGTAAATCGTGTACCAGTGGTGGCTTGCACGTGCGTTTCCTAGGAAGTCGATGTATGGTTCCTGTATAGCTACTATGTCGTACTTGTCCGGCGGGCATTTTCCTAGAAGATTGTTAGTGGCGTGCAATGATTTGTTTACATTCTGCTGCCTTATCCTTAATGTTTCCACTTGTGCTTGGTTGTTACTCATTCTGCAACAGCCCTGTTGTGGTCTGCTCGCGATTCTGGCCTGTCTCCGCTGGTGCTGGTGGTGAAGTGTTCATTGATGGTAGTTTGCCTTGAACCCGGTCTCGTGGGTGGTCCCACCCTGGTTCTCGTCGGTTGCTGTTGCCATCCACCGTCTCTGTGGCCGACTTGTGGGTTCACTGCTGCCTGTCTTGGTTGGGCCTGAGCCGTTGCTTCCTGCTGGTATTGATGTCGGTGCTGCCTTGCCGCTTCCACCCTGTGTTGTCTGCTGTTACCTGTTCACCGTTATTGCCTGCGTACCGCCTCCCCTAGCTGCTGCTGTCATCTGATATTCCATCGCCGTGTCCCCGCTGGCATGCCTTTGCTCCCAGGTCCAAGGGTTTTCATCTGGAAAGAACTTGTATGTGCTTTCCGGGTCGTCCCTTTTGATCCTCTCGCTTGCCCCAGTGAATTTTGGGCACATTCTATCCCATGACGCATGTCCGGCGGTGTTGCAATTTACGCATCTGAACTTGTCCGGGTCTCTCTCCTTGCAGGATGTGGTCCTATGTTCCTTTGTGCAGGTGCCGCACATTTCTCGCTCCTCGCATGCGGCTGCTAGGTGTCTGGTGAATTTCTGGCACTTTAAGCATCTTCGTGCCTCTCTTCTCATTCTCCTGGCCCACGTTCTTTTCCCCGCTATGACTAGCCCGTCTCTGATCGTGATCTTTGCTGCTTCAGTTGTTCTGAACCTCGCTATTAGGTGCGCTGTTCATTGTCCCAGGCTGCATCTTTGCGCAGGCTTGATCCACCTTGTTGACTCTAGCGTGCCGTCTGGTAGCCCCGAGTCGTGCTCTATCCTCATGTGTTCTGCTAGTTGTCATGACGCGTTTATTCCTCATGACTCAGGTGCTCTGTCCTGACATTTCTCACCCCATTTCCATGTTCGTTCCAATCGCTATTGTCGTGTTCAGCAACCGATATTCGCTGATTCGCGCCTGCTACCACCGCCACGCCGTTAAAACGCACGACCAATGGTTTTGGACTGACTTGACAAGTCATCACTGGGCCTACTACCCCCGCTGTTCGACCCTCCTCTGATGGTGTTCTGATAGTTGGATTTCCATGACCAGTGTATTTGTTACACCTTGGTATCCCCATTTTCCCTTTCGCTACTCCGCCTCGGTGTTCGCTCGGCTTCGCCCTCTACCTCGACCTCTCCCCCACTAGGCCACCTCTGTTCGCCCTTCCTTGCATTTCGCCGAATGGCTAGTCGCTGCTCGCATCATTCGCCAGCAGGCACACCATCAAATACGATCGATGCCATTTACCCGGCATGATGGTTCATCATTAACCCCATCGTCGTCTTAATCCAACCCCATTGGGTGTTCGTATGGTCAAAATGTGTTCGCAGGGCATCCCTCCCATAGGTCGTGCAGAATCGACCCAGTAGACCAAAAGTCCGTGCAGGGAAGCATGTATGCGGGTCCCAAGACATGGTTTTGTCCATAAGTGCCTTCGCCACCTTTACTCTCCATCGTTTCATGTTCCCCCTCTCCTCACATTCTATTGTATGTTTATTTCATCTATGCTGTATCATGACTGCGCACCCCTATCCAACCCTGACTTGTGACGGCCTCTTTCCTATTCGCTGATACCGTACGAGCATTCGGTATAAGTAGTTTACATTCGCATGTATATTCCCCAGTTCAATAATCATACGTCGTCCACCTTGTGCAAACTTGACCTCACTGTGATCATCATCTTGAGCCTCTCCTTGAAGATTTCTATCTTCGACCAGCCAAGGACTTAGGCACCACTGGTGAGTTCTCATACTTCATCTTCGTTACCCTAGCCTTCGAACTACCTTCTGTGCTGTTGGCGAAGGGCTCCTAAGGAGCACCTTTGCTAGCGAAGGGACTGTCGAAACTTAGACAGCCCTTCTGCAATATCTTGCACGTTGTGTCATCAAGTGTTGCGAGCTGTTTCGCTACGACTGTATATAGGGCGAGCCCCATTCGGGCAACCCCTTTGTTTCGTGAACATTTATTGGTTCACTTATTCGCCGAACGGCATATCTCTTCGCACAAGTTATTCGGGCATTCGCTGTGTTCACTAATACACGATATTAACGCCTAAAAACCAATCTTGACACTAGTGTGTCTGGGGTTGTTTTGGAACCCTTCAAGACTTTGGTGTTATTGGTAACACTTCAATCTATCAGAACGTGTCGTTTACGAGACTTGAAGAATATTAAACAATGCTGCAGCACAACTCCGGAAATAATTTAATATTTGTACCTTGGTTGCAATCCATGTAAAAACTAGTCCAAGTTAATACGGATGGAAGGCAATGCATTTCTTAGCAGCACTGAACAATAAACTAAAAGACTGTAGGTTCAAGGACACTATCGGGGTCCAAGCGTATTCCAAAATATAAAGGAATGTACTTAGCAGGTGAGTTTATAAATGGACTGCCCTGATAATCTACCAGCGCACAGCAATAAAATGAGAGGCAAAGAATAGAATCTAAAGCGGCTTTTACAAGTAACAGGAATTGACTTGTGAAAGATATTAACCAGGAAAATCAACTGATCAACTCTCTCGGGTATTGGAGTGCGAATGGCAAGACTATCAATTGACAGACTCACTCTGTAGAATTACACCCGGAGGATTAGTCTAGGTGGCTAAGCAGAAAAGTATCTACTTAACAAGGAATTAGACACTAAAGTAAGTGAATAACCCTAGCTGGGATTAGCAGCTTAGTAAGATGCAAGTCACATGAGTCACATGTAGGATAGAAGCAGTAGATTGCTAGATTGGATGATTATCCTAGGGGGTCAGAATGGCCTCCTTTATATTGTAAACTAGGTGGATACCCGCGCTTCATGCGGGGGTGCAAGTCAAATGCCTCGGTAAGGTCAAACACATCAGCAAGGTCAAACGCCTTGGGTAAATCAAATTTGGGATAAGTCAAACACATTCAGATAAGAAAATTTCTTTCAGATAAGTAAAACACATCTAATTGATTGAAAGTAGCTCTAAGTAACACATCAAGGTAGGTAATGTTATGACCATGTTGCTTGACCAACTCTGGTACCTCCATGCCTCCTCTGGCTCTATTCCACAACGTCCACACTTTGACCTTTTGATCCCCTTGTTCTTTACTATTCACATACTTCCCCTTTTGACTCTATTCACTGGCCTTCCCTACATGACCCTTGGAATAGCAAGTCCGGAGCATCAGGAGATCCATTTGTTCCACTATCAATTAGACCCACATTCCCCTTGTTCTTTTGCCTATTGATTGTTCTTAGTTATACCAGGCACCCCATTGTAGTTCCGTATTAGTTACTTACTCCATTTATCCTAGTTACTTTTGCTTGCACTGGAATTGCTTACCTCTACCTTCTGACATGTTGTCTCAGCTCTTTGTATAAAACCCAGTCATGTGTGCCTCTGTTCTGCAAGCAGATAATTGACTCCCTTTGCACTGTTTCCTGTTCTTACCACAGCAAGTACTTGCAAGGCCTCTGTCTCTCTGATCTCTGCCTTCCAACTCGATTTCTGATATCCAACTTAACTCAATTCTTGAACCCTTACCTCTAGGTGGATACCCATGCTTCACACGGGGGTGTAGGTCAAACGCATTGGGTAAATCAAACTTGGGATAAGTAAAACACATCTCATTGCAATTGAAAGTAGCTATAAGTAACACATCAAGATAGGTAATGTCTCTACACATGTCTGCATGTGCCCAAGTATAGCGTGCATAGCATGTCCTCCATGCATAGCCTCAAATATAGCATGCTTATTGTGTCCCTGGTTTGTAACATGACCCCACACATAACATGTCCCCAAGTATAGTGTGCGTAGCATGTCCTCCATGCATAGTGTGTCTCCACATGTAGCATGTCCCCAAGTACAGTGTGCATGGCATGTCCCACATGCATAGCATGTCCCACATGCATAGCATGTCCCACATGCATAGCATGTCCCACATGCATCATTCCCACATGCATAGCATGTCCCACATGCATAGCATGTCCCACATGCATAGCATGTCCCACATGCATAGCATGTCCCACATGCATAGCATGTCCCACATGCATAGCATGTCCCACATGCATAGCATGTCCCACATGCATAGCATGTCCCACATCATGCGCATAGCATGTCCCACATGCATAGCATGTCCCACATGCATAGCATGTCCCACATGCATAGCATGTCCCACATGCATAGCATGTCCCACATGCATAGCATGTCCCACATGCATAGCATGTCCCACATGCATAGCATGTCCCACATGCATAGCAGTCCCACATGCATAGCATGTCCCACATGCATAGCATGTCCCACATGCATAGCATGTCCCACATGCATAGCATGTCCCACATGCATAGCATGTCCCACATGCATAGCACCATAGCATGTCCCACATGCATAGCATGTCCCACATGCATAGCATGTCCCACATGCATAGCATGTCCCACATGCATAGCATGTTCCCACATGCATAGCATGTCCCACATGCATAGCATGTCCCACATGCATAGCATGTCCCTAAATTATAGCATGTGTGTCCCCCATGCATAGCGTGTCCACATGTGTAGCATGTCCCTACATGTAGTGTGTGTAGCATCTCCCTCAAGTATAGTGTGCAAAATGTGTCCCCAATGCATAACATGTCCCCAAGTGTAGTGTGCATAGCATGTCCTTTGTTTGTAGTGTGTCCCCCTGGTATAGCATGTGTAGAATGTGCCATCTTGTAGTGTGTTCCCCATGCATAGTGTGTGTAGTGTGTCCCTTGTTTGTACCATGTCCCCCAAGCATAGTGTCTGTCCCCAAGCATAGTGTGTCCCCACTCATAGTGTGCATGTCCCCATGCATAGTATGTGTAGCATGCATGTCCTCACACATAGGGTGTGTCCCCACGCATAGTGGGCGTGTCCCCATGCATAGTGTGCATGTCCCCAAGCATAGCATGCATGTCCCCAAGCATAGTGTGTCTGTCCCAAGCATAGTGTGTCCCCATTCATAGCATGTCTGTCCCCAAGCATAGTGTCCCCACATATAGTGTGAACATCCACATGCATAGCATGCATGTCCCCACGCATAGTGTGCATGTCCCCAAGCATAACATGCATGTCTCCATGCATAGTGTGCGTGTCCCCAAGAATAGTGTGCGTGTCCCCATGCATAACATGCATGTCTCCACGCATAACATGTGTGTCCATGCATAACATGTGTGTCCCCATGCATAGTATGTGTAGCATGCCCCTCAAGTATAGCATGTGTAGCGTATCTCGAAGGGCCTCAAAGTGAAGCAAGCAGAGGCTGTTACTTATTATTAACTTTTAGCAAAGTCAGGGACATGTATCAATATTTATTTTGTGACATATACAAACATAAATAAAATAGTCAAGGAAACCATATTTAAGCAGCTGCTGTCATTAATTTTAGCAAAGTCAGGATTATCTATTTTTCAAAAAAATGTCAAGAAAATGTCCAGTACATGTAAGCTGAAGCTGTTATTAATTTTAGCAAAGTTAGGATTATCTATTTTTCGAAAAATGTCAAAAAAATGCACTGTACATTTAACCTGGAGCTGTTGTCAATTTTCACAAAGTGAGGATAATTTATTGATATCTATTTGCGAAAAAATGTCAAAAAGTACAGTACATTGAAGCAGAAGCTGTTATTAATGCCCAGCCAAAGCCAGAGAAGCCCAGAGACTGACAGAGAAACCCAGAGCCCAGCCAAAGCCATAGTAAGCCAGCCACCAGTATAGCCAGAGAGGAGTGGCTGGTAAGCGGCTTTACAGTAAATAAAACAATAAAACAAACCACATTTAAAAGCAGAATCTATTGTCATTAATTTTAGAGGAAACTTATTGATGTCTATTTTAGAAAAAACCTGAAAAATATTGATATTAAAATACATTTTTTTCAGCAGTTATTTAAATCAATTTTCGAAAAAAATCACAAAAATATAATGCACATGTGACAATACTATATGATGAAAAAAAAAAAGAACCAATAAAATTACCAACACAAATAACATAAAATACATGGCAATGCATTAAAAAAAAGATATTACTTACTAATTCAAAGACAGCCAAGCCAATAGATAGCCAGCCAGCTAAAGGAGGACCCACTAGAGAGCACAGCGGACAGCAGACAGCGCAGACACAGCAGACAGCAGAGAGAGGAATTGCTGGTCAGGCAGATTCCTGGCATTCCACCCTACCGAACTGCCTTTATATACCACGTGCGCGTGTCGTGCACGGACCACACGCGAACAGGTCACGTGACCACAGACCACGCGCGAACAGGTCACATGACTGCGGACGCTGCTGCGCAGCGTTCATTGCTCACGGCTGCACCGCTTGCTGCTGACATAACTTTTATGTAATATTATTTGTCAGCGCACCCACAACCTCCCACCGAGCTACTTTCATATAGTGTAACTAGGTGGGTACCCGCGCTTCGCTCGGGGGTGTAGGTCAAACGCCTTGGTAAGGTCTAACGCATCAGTAAGGTCAAGTGCATTGGGGTAAATAAGTGTTCATATAGTAGCTGAACATGCAGAGCTCTCTCTTGACCTCTGGGATGGCCATCCCAGCAACTCTAGACATGAAAGTGGTAATGGTCTTGACTGAATCATCAGAGATTATAAGATGTCCTAGGTATTTCGGAAATGAGTCAGAAGCCGGAAAGTCCTGAACCAAAGGGTTGGTCGGAACTTGAGTCGGGACTGAGGCAGAAGGCGGAAGACGGAAGGCTGAGAGAGAGACTGAGATCTTGCTAGACTCGCTGTGCTAAGAACAGGAGATGGAGCGAAGGAAATCAAGTATCGAAGGTGATTATCTGATTGCAGAATAAGAGACATACATGACAGGCTTTTATACAAAGAGCCGAGACAACAGGTAATGACATAGTACGAAGCAAATTCCGGGGAAAGCGGAAGTCGAGTAGACAATGCGTGGGAACTAACTATTGGGAACAATGGGACTACAAGGGGGGTTCAGGGTAAGGTAGAACAATGGCAAAGAACAAGGGGTCTCGATGCTCGGATCACCGAATTCCTCCATGAGCGAATTGTGAATCTGCCGTGCAGCTGCACGAAAGCTTGTTACGGGATGGTGTGCAGAATGGGCAGAGCCATTAGGGTGAGCAACCCTCTCTTGAAGGGCAAGATGACAGCGACAAATGATGATGGTCGATAGACTACATGTAGCATTTGCCATGTAACTTAATAGTGAGCCTAATAGGCTCTCACCTGTCCTGCACAGATGAAAGGATCCCTGCAATGCTGGGCTATTGACCACGCGTAAAATTGACTGACCAAGTGTATGCATACAATGGACTCACTCTCAACACCTGTTATACTGAATGTTAGGTGGGTCTCATGAAATCATCCTACAGTACCTTCGCAGTGATGCCACTGGCTATTGTTACGGTCAATACAAATCTGAGTCGGTATTAGATCTGATGGAAAATTCAATGGTGGAGGTCAAGAAGGTACACACCCATATCTTATGAGACCTTGAAAATGTATAAGCAATTTCAAAGTGTAAGAATGAATTAACCTGCCTTGTTCAGCCAGAGTTTGGGTCAATGACTTTCGAGGGAGCATCTGAAACTCTCTTGAACGCCTCACAAGTCCAAGGGTATTGTATAGTGTCACAACAACAACCAATGTGTCAAAAAGTATAAGAAACACAGTATCTATTGTTTGCACTTGGAATAGATGGTCTGTTAAACTGTGGCTGAACATGATAATTTCTCACCCCTGGCAAAGAGATATATGGACCTGCTTCAATATAATTGCTGTTGTTACTCACAAAATATAGCACTCATATCCAGAGCTGTGACGCTGCATCCATTTTTGACTGCCAAAAACTTTAATACCATATTGTGTCTGAGGATAGATTAGTGGCAGACTTGAACGTGAAGAGGGAAGTGCGCGTACTGCTGCCGCACGCAAACTGCCCATATGCAGGAGAAGACCAAGGCTTCCAGGTACCCACGGCATCCCTTGATTGTGCTGGGTCATGGTGTATACTCGTGCCCATAAGAGTCCTGCAAGGGGGTGTATGTAAGTCTATGACTGAGGACTTATCCGTATATAGTTACCTTCTATACCTGGAAGTACCACAATGGATAGACTATCCAGGAAATGAACCCAGGTGTTACACACACTGTTTGGCATCAGATGATGTATACAAGAACACAAATGGCATACTGGATATGTATGTGAGCCACCTGCGTTTTATGATTAAACCCTCTCACCTCAAATGGGATGTTTGCTATATCCAAGTATACCGAAATGATGAAGGCAAGTAAGGCGGGGTAGCGAGCAAGCAGGTAAAGGACAGTTCCTAATCTGACTCTTCTGTGCCAGATATAGGTAATCTCAGATGGGAGGGTCAAGAGAGTATCATAGGCGAGCAGTGCTACTTGAATCAGGGATAAGTTAACAGTCCATGATGCTCCTTACACACCGAGAGTAGCAATGTCCACATAGTTAATAGCCAGACTTGTAGCTTGTCAGATTCTACCCCACTGAATGGCCCAACCTACTCACCTATCTGACATAGCCTGAATATCCACGCTCTGCTGAGATGCCATATGGTGATCGTAGACCGGAAACTGATCAGGTTAGATATCTGGATGTTAAAGATGAACCGTCCCCGAGAGAACCTTATAGCATATGATTGCAGAGGGGGGCAGAACTGAGACCGGGTTAATGCCACTGCGACAAGTAGTTACCCTCATTGACAACGTGTTGATCTTCGCACGTGTCTCCAGGAAA
The DNA here is from genome assembly GCA_015179125.1 of Gautieria morchelliformis. Taxonomy (NCBI): domain Eukaryota; kingdom Fungi; phylum Basidiomycota; class Agaricomycetes; order Gomphales; family Gomphaceae; genus Gautieria; species Gautieria morchelliformis. Next base: position 19,382 of record WHVA01000689.1, read on the forward strand.
GATAACACTGCTGAAGTCAGAGAAGTGGATGGCACATTTACAAATCACTCCACACACCGTCATCACAGTCCAACATCCATACACTAGTGATGATCAACTTCAGCTTATAGAAACACTGCTATCGAGTGCGTCTGCAGCAAGGCGGTTAGGTATGATGATCTGTTGGGGAATCACCGTTTCAGTCACATCAGAACCTGACTAAAGGGGATGTACTACATACCTAGAATCCGGAAGTCCATGCTAACCGCCCGAGCTGCGAGGCACGACGGAGTTGTTACCGCGTCATGGGATCTGGAAACGGTGTTCCACATCCTCAAGACACAGCACCTCTAGATCTCGAGAGTTCCATACTTCTTGATCCCTTGGATCGATTGCCAGCCATCCTTCATGCTTCAGTATGTTATATATCAGACACCAAACACTGCCAAACTACGATGGAAGCCTTACCATCACGGTAAGTAACTTTATGAATGTATCCCGGCACGGTAGGCTGTAGCAGCCTCGATTCTGTCGTGGCTCGGCTATTGTTGGTGTTTTATAAGGTGATGGGAACAAGGTGACAGTCAGCTGGTAGTGAGAATTCAATGCTAGAGGAGCTCTTTACAACGGTTTCAGACGCACCAGACAGTGCCCCTGGATGTTGATGGCATGGATCGTGGGCACAACATGTAATATAAAACAAACTGAGCTCTAACCTCATGTCCAGACATCACGCTACTACATCTCACCAGGCCAACATCTGCGACAGTTAGAACGGCCGTTGTGTGCCGTATTCTGTAGACCAAGTCTGGGAAGGATAGAAGGAAAAGTCCACAATAAAACGATTGAGACGGGATTAGATGAATGTCGAATCCACAAAGTCACGGAAGTGAAGACCACACAATCGTTTTCTTATGCTCAAGGCCCGGTCGGTGCCAACATTATGTAACAAGCGCTGGACCATCAGGGAAACCGCGCAGATTTCACAAAAGATTATAATGATATTATAATATATGAAATTGTAATAAGTGCTAAAATGTCATCCCAGAGCATTATACCACCCGAATACCCAAAGGTAGTGTGGCGGCCATGGGGTAGCATGTAATAACCAAGAAATGACCAGACAGGCAATGGAAGATATATTGATAAAGTAGTGGCCGTTACAATACATTATAGACAAATGGGCCCTCCCGGTCTCCAAGGCTTCCAATTGCACCAGCATCTGCTCATACAGTGTCACTTTTCGGTTCAACATCTTCATGTGCATTGGGAAATATTTTTCTAATGAAGCGTCAGCGAATGCCCAACACGTGCAACGGTTCACGTACCCTTTCCACCATCTCAACAAGGCTTCGGGTCACTGGACCGCGAGCTCATGGCTTAACAGGTCCAGTGGCAGCATGCGATTCTCGACTCCATATGAGTTCACTCATATAGGGAGGAGAATCGCATGCTACCACTGCAACTTGAAGTTGCGGAGGTAGCGGTAGTAGGCGAGTGCAAACTGGCCCTCCTCTGATGAGGATGGCACCTAGACGAACTTTGCTTTGAGCGAGCTTGATGGGGAGGGCATGGTGGGTCGCAATGAGGGTGTTCGGGTATAGAGAAAGAGACATGTCCCATGTCCGACGCAGTATCTTATAGATCCTGCGAGGCGTCACGTGATACAGTAGTTTGAACTTGTGCCAGTCATGGCCGGAGACGGCCGGAGACATTTCCAAGCTGGTTTCTCATCTCGAGGAGGACTGAACAAATATAGTCTGTATTTGTTCAATAGGCACATTCTGCAACACACTGGTGTGAGGAGCAAGCATATGAGGACTAGCCGGATTGAAGATCATCGACATACTGGAGTAGTACATAGTCACTGCCCGGTGCCTCGGCGGTGGGCTGCATCGCCGAGCCAGTGGGTCGACACTGCTAGTAGAACACTTGAAGGCCCTGGCGATGTACTGGTCGGGGGTTGTGTGGTGGGGCAGGCATGGAGAAATGGCAAGAGCTAGCAAATGAGGACTCAAGATGTTTGGAAGTCAGGCGCACCCCGGAATGGCAAGAGTGATAATACATGAGCATACTGAGGCCAGGAATATACACCTTTATCACAAGACATAAAGATGTCATGCGGCTTGCCATGACCTACCGCTCTGAGACTAGCATGCAATCTATTGGCATTGATAACCATAGTGTGTCTTCCTGGGTCCGGTGTAGCCATTGTCACAAGTGGTGACGATGTCACACCAGCGCCACGCGGTTTTCCTGATGACGCTCTTCGGCAATTCAATTGGCATCCTGAGCTGAGCTAGTACGGCACACCTTGTTCTCCACCATAGCACTCTGCTGTGCGATTCTCTGAGTCATAATGTCATTGCCTTCTGACTTTCAGTTTGTGGTGAACGTCTCTGCTCGGCACTGCTCTTTGCGTACTCGCTCTGGATGAGGCGGCATTCGAGGCCTCTCCTCTCTGGTTTTCATGTGTATCGTCATGGAGTGGGTGGCTGTTGCACTTGTGAAAGAGTCTCACCTCAAGCTGCAGTGAGCGTCAAAGGTTTTAATTAGTTCAATCTCATGGTTGCAACACCGCATCACTGCCTTGTTCCTCACTGGATGTCGGCAGATGAGATCATCAGTGCGTATCAGCAGGCAAGCAACAAATTTTTCCAACACCTTTTCCTCTTGCACGCTCACCAAGGTTCTACGCCATTAGGAAATTTGTAGAATTCCAATTGCAGCGGTTCTGGGGTGTTCTTGGTGATAGAAACTGTCCCCTTCGCAGTGCTGCTCTCATGCATCCACAACTACAATCATCGGTGCACTAACTAACTGACGTCTTCCAATCCATGCTCGGTGTTTGACGGCTTGCGTCAAACGTACCCTAATACGGTGTTTTTTTTTCTTTCACTTAAGATACTAACATATTGGTGTGTAATGTTTGGCAGTCATTTTCAGTCAACGGAATGCCCTTGCGTTTGATCCGAGTCGGAGAGCCGCTATCCTCTCAAGCGAAATAATGTCTGGAAAACTTTGAGGTGTCTCGGGGGGCCTTCTACTGACACCAATTTCCGAACGTTGTTTCTCATACAAGCGCACGCTGTGCACCTGCTTCTACTGGTGAACACCTAGTCATGTAGTGAGTTTACCAGTATGCAGCCAAGGCATGGCATGACATTTGCAGAATGTTAAGGAAGCTTCCCCTCTTCACTGATAGACCACAATGCTTTCTATGTCTTACGACTTGAGCACAAGCTGTACTGCTATCTGGAATTATGAGCCATTTCACCTTGATCTCAACTATCCCACTGAATGCTGACAGTGTGCTCTTGTTTGTGGTTTAGTCTATGGCTGCCCTCTGCTCACTGCTTGCAGAACGGCCAGTGCACATGCAGCACTCCTGCAAAGCTGACTATGTGATTGTTCTGGATGGCGGCAACAACCAAACCCTCTCTTCTCTGGCTCTCATGCGTAAGGGTGGCCGTCGTACATGGGAACGGACTCTCACTGCACATGGCAGTGAGTGTCAAACCTTCCGATTACTTCGATCACATCGTTGGAACAGGTGCGAGTGTATCCGTACCCTGTGAAACACGGTAAGCAAGACCATCAGATTGTATCAGCAGGTGATCAACACTGGTTTCTGGCACACCAAGATTTGTCTTGCGCATTGGACGAAGTTCGACGGCCATATTTTCCCAATTCTCTAGGTATTCGCCCTTTTCATTCTCATGCCTATTGCACAGCTGCAGTCTCTTGCATAAGTACAAACACCGGTTTCCCGCCCCATGTCCTCGGACGCGAGCCCAGTGCTTGAAGACTTAATATGCCAAACATAGGCTAATGCAAGCTTTTCGTTTGTTCAGGATACGCACATGGATGTGGGTCTAACCCTGTCATGTCACGGCAATTGTGTGTAAATACAGAGGACCCTTCACTGTGCCAGCAAGTGGAAGACTTTAAGGTGAGGTACCGAACCCCGCATTGACGTGGACCTAGGAATGCTGTGCAGTGAGACTTGGCATCACCGTATGGGAATGTTGCTGAAGAGGTCAGTAGCGGTGGCCTGGACACGGGTGTTTGACTTGTACCCAGTCCCACGGCATTCAGGTGTGCCCAAGCCATAATTACAAACTACTTCCAAAACGAGGTCTACACTCCAGATGTCCAGGTATTGTGTGAGAACTTATGAATCGCCCGAATTTGTTGCCATGAAATCCTGACTGACCCACACCATGAATCTTAACAGGAAAGCACGGTCTGAGAGCTAGTGTACGTTCGAGTATGAGGAGACGGACAAGAAAGGACAGGATAGTCAACAACTCCGTCACGTGGGGCAAGACGAAGAACCATCTGCCACGTTATACAAGTTAGTGAGGACATATCCCGGTGATACTGCAAACTTTCATCGTGACCTGTGCTCAGGATCATATCACGTGCATTCTTAGTAATGTATGTGACATCACTCGATTCTATAAATGGCGAACTTAGGCGATTGACATGATCGGCATCGCAATCGCGCAGGAGGCATCAAAATATTCTGTGTGATACATGCAACTGATGGCACAACAAAGGGTACTCTTGCGATATTATAATGAGGTGAGCTAAGGACGATATATCTAACTACTTAGCTTATCTCAGTGGTCACGTGCCACTAAGTTATCGTTGCCGGCTCCGCGACAGCGCCCATAGTGGTCCAGGTCCAAAGGTCTATGCCCGGTGAAAAGCGGTTGTGCTGGCATCTGTCGGCGTCGGGAAAAATCTGCTCCCTCAAAAAAAGTCCGGCCAGAGCAGATAAGTGAGACAATAGCAGCTGAGAGCAGAGCGTGAGCGCCGGGAAACTACCGTTTTGCGCAGCTCAACCTGCGCAATCTGTTAAAATAGTATTCTCACACAAACAGACCAGCACAGATTCAGAAATTTTACTGAAAGCAGATTAGAGCATATTAGAATATATCTATTATTAGCAACTGGCTACAAAACAGATTCTAGCAGTGTCTGTCCACCGCTCATCAGAGGATGTTCACATTGACAACAATGTACATTCTTCTAGGATATATTAGATATCTTTTAAAATATCAACCCTAACCAAATTCATAGTCCATCATTTTGAGCAACTTGTATATTGTGGATATCCTAAATTTTTTTGAATGTTCTGATATTTTAAAAATATGGTTGTATGTGCTAAAGCATGGTGTTTATTCAGATAACAGAGCAATTTCAGATAGGATTTGGATGACTATATGTTAAACATATATAGCCAAATTTTTAGATGTATGATGATAGAATGTAGAGGCAAGTATGGACAATACCTGTACTATATTATTATATATGGTTGATAGATTAGAAGGTATGTTTAAAATAATATGCATTTATAGTACAAAAATATATAACTATTGATGTTTAGACAATGGGGTATACACCCTTTCCTGGGGGAGCAGCAGACTGTGAGAAAGAACTTTAGGGCTAGGATTAAGCATGTCTTACAGATGCTGGCAACTGCCTCAATTGTGATATATTTTATGAAATATAGATGAGCTAAGCTATATATACATATATATGGCAGTTATAAACATCCCCCATCGTCGAATATGAGAAACAGCCGTAATCACCGAAAAACGTGCAGTCTACGCAAGGGCTGTTAACGGTGCACGCCTCTGATTAAGGCTGACCACTCACCATAGCCAGACAGAAAGCAGCTGCGACACGGCACAGAGCTGTTACCTGAATGGTCGCACCTGCTTTTGGTCTTTCTGCCCACTGATCGCAAGCTGAACGATAGCGTTAACTACGATATGGTCAAAATAATTATGTCGAGGAAAAATGCTCACCCTCGACGTTCGCCGATGCTTGACTTTGTCCCCACGGTACGTCTGGGATGAGTCTCCATCAGTGGCGTGGTATCGGTGGGCTGTATGCATACGGGAAGTGCTCAATCACCCTGCGGCCCCGGACGCGTGTCCATATCCAAACCTTGACCTGTGCATGGGTACGGGTGCAGGCGGGCACGTCAACACCACGACTGGCTACCAGCTCGTTGGGGGCACTGGGATTGGGGATATTGGGACTCAGCCTGCCACGCGAAGAAGCAAGGCCACTGTCGGGAAGATCGCATGGCGCAGCGGGCGCGATGGGCGGGCTGCATCCTCGGCTGCAGCTGTGCAGGTGGTCTGCTGGGTGACGGTGCACGGGATGACGGCGATGTCGATGTGAACGGGTGTGGTGTGTAGGCGGCTCTAATGGGGGGATATGGAGGAGGGTGGTGGGCGAGACCATGGTTGAACGTTGATGGGGGATGGAAGAAGCGGGGGATGTGGCGAGAGGAGAGAAAGAAAGAGCCTTAGCGCTACATATATGTGATTTTCCTTCTGTTGGGGTATTGGTACTTGTCGTGATCAATTGCTTGGGGTTTTTCTGGCGCCGAACATTTTTTTTCGTTGATTCTTATAGTTGCTGCGCTGATTACAAGCGAGCAAAGTACGGGCACAGCAAAAGCTAGCAAAAGCAAAGTAGATTATAAGAAATTTTAGAAATGTTAGTCCCCAAGTCACAGTCCCAGTAATTTCAGGTAGCTGAATTTCAGTTTTTCGAGTGGGTTTACCAAATACGCAGATTTGAGAGCAGATACTGCCCGATTAGCGCAGTTTGCAGATTTTGCGTCCGACAGCGTCCGATCCCAGCATAACCTCTTTTCACCGGGGTCTATGGTCCAAGGTCCATAGACCTTTTGCCAGTAGCTCGGACGCTCTCCTCTGATCGCAGAAGCTGTCAGCATTCCTGATAAGCGCTTATGCTTATCTAGCCGCCCTGGGTGATGGCGTGTATCCAAATATAGTCACATCGCAGACGCTGTCATGAGCATTCTTGATAAGCGCTTGTGTTTATCTAGCGTCAGAAGTGTGATGGCGTGTATCTAAAATTTAAATATAGTCACGAAGGCGACGCCACGTGCACCCGCCATTCAGTAGTCCTCCCAATGGAATCGTCCCCCATATGGTCTGCCTTCGCTCGCTCTCACATTTCACTGATTCCTCGACTCCCGGCCATCACTTTGTCGTCGACCCCACGCACTAGGACGTCGACGCGCAGCCCTATTCACGATTACCATCGCTGTTCTCACCGTCGTCAGCAGCGATGGGCCCTGGTGACAAGTAGTGTTTCAGTGAGTAGACTTCATGCTCTTGTCAGGTTATTATCACGAGTTCCTTTTAGCAGAAGAGAGTGCAATGCAGTCCCTTTCGAGTATAAGGAAACGACACGGACGTTGATAATGGTATACAGAGCCTGGTCCCATTTGTGAGTGCATGCTCTGCCAGTGAGCCGAAGATTCCAAGTTGCCATGTCGCGTAGACCGCATTCTGAGTCACCTAATTGTACATCATGTTATAAATGGCATTTTTCGTCTTCCACGATCGACGTGATCGACGTGATCGATCTCACTCGGGCAGAAGCTGCCGTGCTGACACAGCCACGTGGCTCTAAATATAGTAGCGAATCGTCCGCGGGCGCTAAGCATCTCCGCCGCTAACTCCGGATGTGATCGACTCGCCAATGCCATTCCATTCTCATCCCCCACGTAAGGTCTGCCTACAAAACCCCATCTATTCATCGCTCCCAATACCCGCCATCACAACCCATACCGTCAACCTGTGGCTGACAAGACTGGTGCCGCTTTTAAGGTGTGTACTCGCGCGGAGTCCCCCAGGGCCTGTCCTGCCAGACGGGAAGCTTGCATAGGTGATCAAAGTCTAAGAGTGGGAACGGGAAATTCGCGAGAAACATGTTTGCATGTGAGGTTCACGCCTTCTCCATGTCCGTCATGTTTTTCATAATGAGGCACGTGGCTGGCAACGACCGGCCATGGGGACTTGAATTTAACAGATATTTCGAATTCATCAGAGTCCGTCATAGGAACAAAATTGACACGAGTACAGTACATGACATATGGGTGTTGTACAACCCACGAGATCAAATACTAGTACAACCATTCTAGATCAACGACAGATCATTTCCTGTTTAAGGTAGGTAAGACGTGGACTGAAGGCTTCAATTTATCCCTGCAGCTTGCGGGCAAGAGTCCGCCTTGGCCCCGAGGTCGCAAGAGGTCTTTCCGTCATTACCGCACTGGTAGAGGTGTCCATGGATGCAATTGGACAGGCCGTCACCGCAGAAAGCAGCGTTCGGAGCTCCGTGGCAGGGGCAGGCAGTGGCAGCACACACGCTCTTTCCAAGCATTAATACACAGTAATTAGTTATACTTTTCAGCTTGAATAGCAAAACAACATACAGGGCTATTGGACACGCTCTTTCCAAGCTATTAATACACAGTAATTAGTTGTCCTTTCCAGCTTGAATAGCAAAACAACATACAGGGCTATCGGACACGTCCTTTACAAGCTATTAATACGCAGTAGTTAGTTATTTTTTCCAGCTTGAATAGCAAAACAACATACAGGGCTATCAACCGCCTTGGCAATCGCAGCGGGAGGAAGGCAATGAGAGCAAGGAAAGCAGTGTACTAGATAATGGACGGCGTGAGCTCAAGTGTATATATATGAAATGTTAGACCGAGCGACCTTCATGACTATCGGTTTGGTGTGTTTGGCGAGATTATTGAAATGCGTCAAGGTTTCGACTCGGGACTGAGTATCCAGGCAGGAAAAGCATGCGATTTTATAGCTTTCCTCGGTCGACTGCGCAGCAATGAGACGAAAACGGCGATCCCTGAAGGCACTAAAACAGTTGGGAAATGGAGCTGACAGCCTGCGCATATGCAAAATGGCTAATGGGAATGGTTCTGAGATATGATTATCAATTCGAGCAATATTTGATACATCACGGTTTACCATATCGCTGTTCCCAGTCCATGCGAAGACAAATAAGGGGTCTCAACTCTATTCGTGAAACGGAAACATTGTTTCACCCTCTTGAGGCAACTTGACGTGCCGGCAACACCCTTTGCTTTTGGAAATAGTTATCTAGGCGATTATGCCCACGGATGGTAGGTAATGGTATGTGCACAGCTTTCAGGGACAGATGTGAGCGACTGCAGGATCATAAGTACTCACCAAGCTCTAAGGCACCTTTGAGTTGGACAAGGAACCACCGGCATGGAAACGAACTTGAAGTCCGAAGCTGAGTGTGTTCCACTCATCTATGAGGGCGCTCTGGTAAAGTTGAAATACTCTAACAAAACATCAAGGACAAACCCATGATTAAAAGCGTCACGTTGCATCCATGCAGCGCCGCTGCGCCGCTTGTGCTGCAGCTTGGAAGACGATCATCGTCGCGCACTGATGTATGTGAAAAATGGCAATATATGATGCACTCGCATTGGGAGTGTTCCAAGGGGGAAATTCACTGTGCGAGCCTTGCCATTGAGACGTGAGTGCTCTCAGCCTCCATACTTAGAGACTGCGGTAGAAACTGCGGTCGCTGATTATGTAATAAGGCTGAAGCCATGATCATATGCTACAGTCGTCAAACTTCACAAGATCCTAATTATGATTATTACAGGGGGTACGTGTTGGGCGGGAGGCCCGGCGCGGGTCCGGGTCCGTTCCCGTTCCCGTCCCCGTTCCCTGGGGCGTGAGGGCAGGGTTGGGGGTGTCTGGGAGGGGGCGGGTATGGGTATGGGTAAGGGTAAGGGTGCTATGGCGGTGGCGGTGGCAGGCGCGGGTAAGGGGGGCTGGCGGGTGCAGTGTTGTGGGAGCGTGTGCGGCTGTTGTTGGGGCGGCGGCGTGTGTGCGGGAGTGCGCAGATGTGCAGTGCGCCAGCGTGCACATGCTCACTCGCGCACGTGGCCCCAGGCAAGAGACACAGGGTCGCCAGCAACCCATCGACGGCACCCGCGTTCTCCAGCCCCAGTCCCGTGCGCCGCTTCGCGGGGCCTCGTCCCCAGGGCCCTGCCACGCCACTCTCGCGCAGTCGCTCCCTGTCGACATGAAAGTCGCGCTAGGCCGCGCTGCTGGACTCCCGCGCGGGCGCCGTCTTGAAGAACTCCCGCCGTCTGGGGGAGTCGGTGTCGTCGCGCGCCCGGCCCCGGCCCCGCTCCCGCCCCCGGAAAACGCGCGCTCCTGGACGCTGAACCACGCCGACGTCCCGCGCCACGCGCCGCGGCCATGGTCGCGCTCCGGCTCCTGATTCTTCTCGAGCTCGTCCCGGGCACGTCTCGCACGGGCAGCGCGTGCCCTCCGCGGCGAGGGCCCCTGCCTTGCGGTGGCAGTGCGTGTCGTGCGGGAAGGAGCCGCCGCTCGGGGGACAGATCGGGAAGAGCTTCATGAGACCGTGCCCGGTGGGTGGGAAGGGCCCGCAGCGCGGGGGAAGGGCGGTGTGGGACGTGAGGAGGCGGGAGGTTGGAGTGTAGGGAGCAGCGAGTGGCGGTGGGTAAGAGACACAAGGGACAGGGAAACGGGACGTACCATTGGCTGGGTGGGTTGTGTCTCCAAGGTCTGAGATGGAGGGCCAGGTTTTATGCAAAGGGAAGTACCGTATACTGGGCTCGTTCCTCTTGCTGGCCTTATCTACACCTGGAAAATACACCATACACACCAACCGTCCCCTCCACTGGCAAACACACGCCGGAAACATTATTATAAGTCCATGTCCGTGGGCAGGATCGAGAGGGCGGTGGGAGATATGAAGCCTGGGAGGGGCGGCTGTCAGTGTTATGTGAGGGGACGTGAGCTAACATTTAGAGTGAACGAGTAAAATGAGTGGTAATTCCGGGAAAGATGAGGGTGTGGATGGTGTGGGCAGAAAGGACCATGCAACGAACGACTCAAGGTCGGGCGCCAGTGAGCATGTTTGTCTTTGTTTGGTGGGTTCCTCCCGCACGACGGAACCTGTTACCTCTCTTCGCTCAGAAGTATCAGTATGCGGTCAATAAGTGTTTATGAAATTCGTTGGATATCTGGATAAGGTTGTTTATGTTTGACTCTGGATCCAACCAGGTTAGCTTGTTACCGGTGCTACAAATTTTTCCAAACCGTTTATTCTCCCTAGCTCGCACTGTCACCATTCTAATAATATCTTACTAAACAAAACTACAAACACGTCGCAGATCACCTCAGTAACTTCCTGGGCTTTCCCTGGTCACCGGTAGCAGGATCTACTACATCGCTGTCACAGCCGATACGCCGAGTGCACAATATCGCGGTTACCAGGTCCTTGTGCTCCATGTTGAAATACTATGGTCTCTTCATACAGCCTCTTCCCACGCCGTACAGGACATGTCACCAAAAGGAGAAAAAAATGGTCTCGTGTCGCCATATCCCCAACGGTCAAGTTGACAGGAGCTGATACCGCTCCAAGACCGCTATAAAATTACAGCCATTTGCACACTCTGGGGATTGAGCTCGGTCTCTCATACCATCTCGCTTCCTCGTGCTCCCCTCCTAGGTAACCCACTGGAGATGCGTCATCTTAACGCACATCAGTGAGCTTTGTCGCAGTGATTTCATTTAAGACTTGCAGATACTCAAGATAGCATCGTTCATTCTGTCTTCTCTTGTTCATATCCCCCGGTGATCCTTCACCCCACCACTAGCTCGACCACGATCCACCGCTCGCCATCGCCCTACCTCTATCGTCCCCAGCACCCTCGCCTTCATCCATACTTCCAATCTCTTCCCTGCAAATTTCTTCACACCGTCCGCGCTCGTCACCTGGCGCCAGGCGATACGTTGATGAGGCCGCGCGTGGCATGGCGGACTGTCGTGGGGAATGGGGAAGTAGCGGGCTGCGAGATCGGGAATACATACGCTTCGCCATGTGGATCCTGGTGCGGGAGCGCAGAGAGCTCTGCCTCGAGCGCGCGCCGCTGTGCGAGGAGCACCGCACCTGGGTGCATGTCAATAGCGGACGTGGGTCCCCGCGCACGCGAATCGTGCGGCAGGGGTTGTGACAGGGGCTGTGCATATGGATAGGGAGACTGCGTCCTGTGGTTAGAAGCGGTCGATCGGAGGGACTGTGGATGGAGATGGGAAAGCGATGAGGGTGTTGATGGAGGTTTAGACGGGGCATGGAGGAGGGCGGGGAGGGCGCGTATATCTGCCAGAGTGTATAGGCAAGCTGTGCAGGTCCAGCGGGATCAGCTGGCTCTGGCGGTTGGTCGATGTTCTCGCACCCCCGCACCCCCCGTCATGGCCTCACGCGGACACTGGCAATCCAGAGACATCCTACACGCATCATCATCCACCTCCAAATTTGCTCCTTAACTCTTCCCAGAGCAGCATCAATCTCCACTTCGTGCTTCATGCTTGGCAATAAGCGGGTGGAGATGTACCGAGTAGACGTGGGACGCGCCATGAGTTTGGGGGAGGGCAAGGTACAGGAGGAAGGTAGTTTTGAACACATGGTAGAAGGGAACCCTGTTCAGGCTCATGGTGGTGAGGTTGTCTACCCAAATCATGTGTGAGAGTATAATCCATTCAGACATACCAGCCAATGGTCCACTCCACAACGTATCCAAGACCAATAATTGTGCCAGAAAAACGTGCAGACGATTTCCACTGGGCTCAGTGGCCGCCAGCCGCTCTGGGTTACTATACTAGTAGTCTGAGTGCCGCCAAGCCCTTAAGCAGAATTCGGTCCTTATGCTGCTGTTTTTGTCACTGAGTACTGATCAGGGGCTGTCCTGTGCGACCGCACATACTTATTCGGTGCAACATTTGTCCATTAGTACATTGAGCCGCAGCTCAATCGGAGTAGCGCCCCTGAAGTTGGATCCTAATATCCCCTGATCTGGTCCAACCTCACCACAACATCGCAACTCTTGCCCAATGTCATCATCGTAAGTTGTCACAATGTCCAGTCTAAAAAAACACACAATACGACACCTCCTTTAGATCCACGAAATACATACTTCCAGGAGAATTGATTGACCAAGTCATTGATCACTTGCACAATGACCCACCCTCTCTACGAGCGTGTTGTATCACTTGTCGTGCATGGGCCCCCAGTGCACGGTTTCATATATTCCATGACATTGTGCTCTCAGACGCTGAGCGTGCCGATGCACTCGCCGAGCATCTGGAAACTAGCCCGCACATTTCCCCTTTGGTCAGGTCCCTAACTATTAACGGATACCCCCCGGATCCGATGCACACAAGGTTGGACTACTATCTGGATGCGGTCATTCCCACAATTGCTCCCAAATTGACAAGACTGAAGACCCTTCGAGTCGAACAGGTGGCCTTCGCTACGCAGTACCCAAAGGTCCTGTCTGCATTAATTTACAACTTCTCTACCCTCCAAGAACTATACATTAAAGGAGTCAGCTTCAACACATTCAGAGACTTTGCAGCACTCATAGTCGCACATCCCTTCCTGGAATGCCTGGATCTCGATTTTGTCTGGTGGTACTCAGTGACTACAGAAAGTCATTGGGAGAATGTGTTTCAGGAGTATCCTGACTTGCACTCACAGTTACGGAGCATAAAATTGAGCTACATATCTCCCAGCGTGATGGATTGGCTATCATCTTACTATCACGTTCTGCCGGTTTATACGCTCACTCAATCATGCTACATTTCCATCCGTGAGACTCCCCAGATGGTGAGGCTTCTCCAACTCATCGGATCTTCCCTTGAACACCTCACCTTCTCCATTGATCAAGAGTCTCCCGGTATGGATTTTCCCTTTGTGTAAGCTTACATCTCCCATTGACGCCATTTTAGGGGAAATAAAGATGGACCTCTTATCATCTAACACAGGATTACGCACTCTAACTTTTGACAAACTTTTACTAAGCCTACAATATGCACAAATTTATGCATGGCTTCCTGTCTTGCTCTCCCAGGTCACATCCCACTATATCGAGGAAATATCATTCATTTTGACCTGGACCCAAGTCCACCTAATTGAGACAATAGATCTAAAGCTGGTACAGGATATTATCACCAAGCCTGTTTTCAGTGGACTGAAGAGAGTTATTTTTTGATGGAGTGGCGCTGTGGATCCTGTGGAGGGCAGCCAAGCAATTAGGGTGCGAATGGACCAACTGGATGAAATGGGACTACTTGTGTTCCACTGAGGAAAACCATATTAAAACTCAAATAAAGGCTATTATTTGTAGCTCATTGTCAAGATTGGATTTTAGGCGTTAATATCGTGTATTAGTGAACACAGCAACTGCCCAAATGGCCTGTGCAATGAAGTGTGTTATTTGGCAAATAAGGTTAAGCCAATAAATGTTTAGAAGGTAAGAGGGCCGCCCGAACGGAGCTTGCCCTATCTACAGTTGTAGCAAAATAGCCTATGATACTTGACAATGTAACGTACAAGGTCTCATGGAAAGGTTGTGCAGTAGTAACAATCCTTTCGCTGGCGAAGGTGATCCTTCGGAGCCCTTTGCCGACAGCACCAACAATGGTATGAAGACTAAAGTAGTGAAGGTGAAGTATGAAAACTCACCAGTGGTGCTTAAGTCCCCTTCTGGTCTAAGATAGTAGTCTATAGAAGAGGGCTCAAGATGATGGTCACAGTGAGGTCAAGTTTTGCACAAGATAGATATATGATAATTGAACTGCAGAATATACATGTTAATGAATCCAAACGCACCCTGCATGGAAAATGGCAAGTGCAAGAAAGGCTTCCCAAAGCCATTCTGTGAGGAGACCGTTGTGAATGTAGATGGATATCCAAAATATCGTCGTCGCAATGATGGAAGGCTGCGCAATGTCAGAGGTGACATGCTGGACAACAGATGGGTTGTGCCATACTCTCCTCTGCTCTTGCTCAAACTCCGGTGTCACATCAACCTTGAATTCACCTTCAGTGTGAGGTGCGTCAAGTATATCCACAAGTACCTATACAAGGGCCACGATCAGACCACGATGGAGTTTGGTGTCGACCATGATGAGATAAAGAAGTACCTGGATGCTTGCTATGTCAGTGCTCATGAGGCCTGTTGGAGGTTGCTGGAGCGGGAAATCCACACCCAGGTGCCTGCAGTCATGGCACTGCCAGTCCATGAAAAAGACCAGCAATCAGTCGTTTTCAATCCTGATGCCAATGCTGCCTACCCTCATGCACGCGATGTGCTCTATGTGGATTTTCCTGAGCATTGTACCTGGAAAAAAGAGGAAAGGGTATGGACACCACGTCAAAGGGGATATAGCATTGGATGCCTTCACTTTGCAAGCCCAAAATCAGGAGAGAGATTTTATTTGCGCACTCTCCTCACGGTGGTCAAGGGGGCCAGATCCTTTGAGGAGCTTAGGATGGTGGATGGCATACAATGTGCTACTTACAAGGAGGCCTGTCTTGCCAGGGGACTTCTGGAGGATGATCAGGAGTGGCGGTTGTGTCTCCAGGAAGCCAGTGGCATGAAAACAGGCACTCAGCTCAGACATCTCTTTGCCACCATCCTTGGTCATTGCATTCCCTCACAACCTGACAGACTATGGGATGCCTTCAAGGAGCACATATGTGATGATCTCAGACATCGGCTCCAAGTCAGACACAATATCCAGGAGCCACGGGATGATCAGGTCTATGATTTTGGCCTCTTTCTCTTGGATAAACTCCTTCAGTGTAATGGCATGTCCTTGAGCAGCTTTAAAGATATGCCTCGGGTGGTAGGCGAGTGGGAGGTCCTGATTGGAAACAGGTTCATAGCTGAGCAGAGAGACTATGACCCTGTTCAAGAGAGGCAGAAGGCTGATGAGGAGGTTCCCAAGCTGAATGAGGGGCAAAGGTCTGCGCATGATCAGATATTACGGTCGGCACTGGACATAGATGCTCAGGGGAAACCTAATGGACAAATGTTTTTCGTCGCTGGCTCAGGGGGCGCTGGGAAATCATTCACATGGAACACCCTAATCCACTCCTGTAGAGCGGAGAGTCTCATTGTGCTTGCTGTAGCCTCATCTGCAATGGCTGCACTTATCCTCACTAATGGGACAACCTCTCACAGCATGCTTGGAATTCCAATTCCTGTCCATGAGGGCTCTCTCTCCTCCATCAAAAAGAACTCTGACCAGGCTGATATGCTGAGACTGGCCAGGCTCATCATTTGGGATGAGGCTGCAATGCAGCATCGCCATGCCATAGAGGCCATTGACAGGACACTGAGGGATTTCCTTGCCCAGCCTGACCGACCCTTTGGTGGCATCATGGTTGCCTTTGGAGGTGACTTTCAGCAGACTCTCCCAATTGTCCCCAAAGGCTCCAAGGAGGATATCGTGGGAGCTACCCTTCAGAAGTCATATCTGTGGCCAAAGATCAAGGTCCTCCATCTGACAGAGAACATGCGGGTGAGAAATGACCCTGACAGAGCCAGGTTTGCAGAATGGCTGCAGAATGTGGGTCAGGGAAAGGATCTCCCACTAGATCATACGTTCTCACTCCCTCCTCACATGGTTTGTGGCCCTGGAATTGCAGAGCTGATCCAGGAAATATACCCTGGCATTGGCAATGCAATCCCTGCCCAGGACAATTATTTCTTGGAGCGGGCCATCCTCTGTCCCAGAAATATTGAGGTCAATGAGATCAATTCCATGGTGTTGAGGGAGTTTCCAGGTGATGCTCAGGTCTTCCACTGTGCAGATTCTGTCAAGGAAACCGACTTTGCAGAGCAGTATCCTGTGGAGTATCTGAATTCCATAGAGATGGGCAGTCTTCCTCCTGCTCACTTGGAAGTCAAGCCTGGAGCTGGAGTGCCTCTGATGATGTTGCGCAATTTGGATAAGAAGCAAGGACTATGCAATGGGACAAGGTTGCGGTTGGTGAGGATGAGGAATAGAGTGTTGGAGGTCAGGATCATCTCAGGTCCACGTGCAGGAAATACTGCTTTCATCCCCAGGATCACTATTTCACCATCAGAGGGAGAATTACCATTTGTGCTGCAGAGGAGACAGTTTCCAGTGCGTGTGGCATTTGCAATGACCATCAACAAGTCCCAGGGACAGTCTTTGGGTACGGTTGGGCTGGCCCTGAGATATCCAGTGTTTGGACATGGCCAGTTGTATGTTGGTGTTTCAAGGGGAACAAGCTGGAACAAAGTGAAGGTCTTGCTTGAGGAGGGTTTGAACACAACCAACATAGTATATAAAGATGTATTACTTAGAACTCCTTGATTTCTGATATCTACTTGATGCAAATTGATTACTTTGATTTTCCTCAATGCACTTGACTTACTGATGCGTTTGACTTGCACCCCCGTGCGAAGCGCGGGTATCCACCTAGTCTAAGTATTAAACAAGCACGGTGGGTTGTGGGTGCCGCTGACTAATAATGTTACGTAAAAATTAGGTCAGCGGAGTGAGCGGCGCAGCCGCGAGCCCTAGGCCCCTGGCCCAGGCCAGACCATTGACGCTGCGCAGCAGCGTCCCAGTTCACATGACCCGTTCGCGTTCGTCGCGACCATACGCGAGGGTGGTCTGTGCATGACCCTTCGCTCAGTATAAAGAGAGCGATGCTGCAGCACCGCACTCCCCACTGGTGTCTTCCTGTGTTCTGGCTGTACTGGTGGGCTTACTATTGCTTTGGGTGGGCTCTGGGTGTCTTTGTGTGTCTCTGGGCTTCTCTGCCTTTGGCTGTGAAGTGACACCAGTTTCTGCTTCAATGGCCTGTATATTTTTTCAATATTTTTTCGCAAATAGCTATCAATAAACCTAACTTGCTAACCTTAACAATAGCCAACTTACATATCCTGTACATTTTTCGATATTTTTTCGCGAATAGACATCAATAAATCTAACTGGCTAACCTCAGCCACCTTAACTATCCTGTACATTTTTTTGACATTTTTTCGCAAATGGATATCAATAACTTATACTGACTTTGCTCAAGTTGATAACAACTTCTGTTTTAATGTAGTGTGTTTTTTTTTATCTTTTTTTGAAAAATAAATATATATATCAATGAATTATCCTGACTTTGCTAAAATTAATACCAGCTTCAGGGTAAATGTACTGTACATTTTTTGACATTTTTTCAAAAGGTAGATATTAATAAATTATCCAGGCTTTGCTAAAATTAATGACAACAGCTGCTTAAATGTGGTTTCTTTTGCTATTTTATTTATGTCTATATAAATAGATACTGATACATGTCCCTGATATGTGTGAGGACATGTTACGTGTGAGGACACGCTACCTGTGGGGACACATTACATGTGAGGACACGTTACGTGTGAGGACACGCTACCTGTGGGGACACGTTACGTGCGAGGACACGCTACCTGTGAGGACACGTTACATGTGAGGACATGCTACCTGTGGGGACACGTTACATGTGTCTATACATGTCACAGAATAGATACTGATACATGTCCCTGATATGTGTGAGGACATGTTACATGTGAGGACACGTTACGTGCGAGGACATGCTACCTGTGAGGACACGCTACCTGTGAGGACATGTTATGTGTGGGGACATGCTACCTGTGAGGACACGCTACCTGTGAGGACACGTTATGTGTGGGGACACACTACCTGTGAGGACACG
The DNA here is from genome assembly GCA_015179125.1 of Gautieria morchelliformis. Lineage (NCBI taxonomy): Eukaryota > Fungi > Basidiomycota > Agaricomycetes > Gomphales > Gomphaceae > Gautieria > Gautieria morchelliformis. The sequence continues at coordinate 37,802 of WHVA01000689.1, forward strand.
TTACCTGTGGGGACATGCTACCTGTGAGGACACGCTACCTGTGAGGACACGTTACGTGTGAGGACACGTTACCTGTGGGGACACACTACCTGTGAGGACATGCTACCTGTGAGGACACATTTTTTACATGTGGGGACACACTACCGGTGAGGACATGCTATCTGTGAGGACACGTTACGTGTGGGGACGCGCTACCTGTGAGGACATGCTACCTGTGAGGACACATTATGTGTGAGGACATGCTACCTGTGAGGACATGCTACCTGTGAGGACATGCTATCCAACTGCACTTTGGGTCTTCCCCATTTCTGATTTTGGTATTGTTTCTGGTTCTGTGAGAGTGTCACCGGAGGATCAGCTGGCATATCGATATAACCACATTGTCAAAATTCTGGATCCCCAAGATCACTATTGGATCTATTTCACAATGCACAAGCTTTGAAACCTGTGGATTATGACAATAGGTGCAATCTTATAATCTCTGATGATTCAGTCAAGACCATTACCACTTTCATGTCTATAGTCGCTGGGAGGGCCATCCCAGAGGTTGAGAGAGAGGTTTGCATGTTCGACTGTTCCATGGGTGCATACATGATTCATTATACTATATGAACAGGGATATATTTTGCATGATCCTATTTACCCTAATGCACTTGACCTTACTGATTCACTTGACCTTACTGATGCATTTGACCTTACCGAGGCGTTTGACCTACACCCCCGCGCGAAGCGCGGGTACCCACCTAGTTACACTATATGAAAGCGGCTCGGTGGGAGGTTGTGGGCGCGCTGAAAAATGCTGACCAATGCTTGGTCATTAGTTTGTCAGCGGAGCGCGCGAGCGGCGCGGCTGCGAGCCCCTGGCCCTATCACCGGTTTACGCCGGTCTGCCGGGTCCAGCGCTCAAAGCTGCTGCGCAGCAGCGTTCCTGGTCACGTGACCGGTTCACGCCGAATGCATCCATACGTGAGGCTGGTCCGTGCACGACCCTTCGCGCGGTATAAATACCAGGAACACTGCGTTGTCCTTCGCACCACTCGCTGGTGTCTCTGGCTTCTGGTATACTGGGCTGTCATTCTTTCGCTGGGCTGCCTATTTCTTTAGCTGGGCTGCCAATTTCTTTAGCTAGGCCGCCTATTTCTTTAGCTGCGCTGTCTATTTCTTTAGCTGCACTGTCTACTTCTGTAGCTGCGCTGTCTGTTTCTTTAGCTGCGCTGTCTGTGCCTTGAGCTGCGCTGTCTGTGTCTTGAGCTGCGCTGTCTGTGTCTTGAGCTGCGCTGTCTGTTTCTTTAGCTGCGCTATCAATGTCTTTAGCTGCGCTGTCTGTTTCTTTAGCTGTCTGTTTCTTTAGCTGCGCTGTCTGTGTCTTGAGCTGCGCTATCTGTTTCTTTAGCTGTGCTGTCTTATTTCTTGAGCTGGCTGTCTATTGGCTTCACTGGCTTTGTATTGGTAGGTCATCATTTTTTTTTATCCCACTGAAATGTATTTTAAATTTTTATTTGGGATTTTATGATTTTTCACTTTATAATTTTGTGAAATTTTTCAAAAATAGATTTAAATAATCCCAAGACTTTGCTGAAAGAAATGTATTTTAATATAGATATTTTTCAGGTTTTTTTCGAAAATAGAAGTTTCTTCTAAAATTAATGACAATAAGTTCTGCTTTTAAATGTGGTTTGTTTGTTGTTTTATTTACTGTACAGCTGCTATACTGGTGGCTGGCTTACTATGGCTTTGGCTGGGCTCTGGGTTTCTCTGTCAGTCTCTGGGCTTCTCTGGCTTTGGCTGGGCATTAATAACAGCTTCTGCTTCAATGTACTGTACTTTTTTGACATTTTTTCGCAGATAGATGTCAATAAATTATCCTGACTTTATGAAAATTGACAACAGCTCCAGCTTAAATGTACAGTGCATTTTTTTTGACATTTTTCGAAAAATAGATAATCTTGACTCTGCTAAAATTAATAACAACTTCTGCTTAAATGTACTGGACATTTGTTGTGACATTTTTCAAAAAATAGATAATCCTGACTGTTAAAATTAATGACAGCAGCTGCTTAAATATGGCTTCCTATATTGATACATGTCCCTGAGTTTGCGAAAAGTTAATGATAAGTAACAGCCTCTGCTTGCTTCACTTTGAAGCCCTTGGGGATATGCTACACATGCCATTGGGACATGCTATGCATGCTATACTTGAGGGGCATGCTACACACACTAACAAGCACGCTATGCATGGGGACACACATGTTATGCATGGAGACATGCATGTTATGCATGGGGACAAGCATGCTATGCATGGGGACACACAGGCTATGCATGGGCACACGCACGCTATGCATGGGGATGTGCACGCTATATGTGGGGACACTATGCTTGACACACTACAGGGGAAAACACTACAAACAAGGGACATTCTACACATGCTATACTTGGGGAACACGCTAAAACAAAGGACATGCTATACACACTATCCTTGGGGGACATGTTCTGCATTGGGGACACACTTTGCACACTATACTTGAGGGAGATGCTACACACACTACATGTAGGGACATGTTACACATGTGGACACGCTATGCATGGGGGACACACATGCTATAATTTAGGGACATGCTACAAACCAGGGACATGCTATGCATGTGGGACACGCCATGCACACTGTACTTGGGGACATGCTACATGTGAAGACACACTATGCATGGAGGACATGCTACGCACACTATACTTGGGGACATGTTATGTGTGGGGTCATGTTACAAACCAGGGACACAATAAGCATGCTATATTCAAGGCTATGCATGGAGGACATGCTATGCACACTATACTTGGGCACATGCAGACATGTGTAGAGACATTACCTATCTTGATGTGTTACTTATAGCTACTTTCAATTGCAATGAGATGTGTTTTACTTATCCCAAGTTTGATTTACCCAATGTGTTTGACCTTGCTGATGTGTTTGACCTTGCTGATGTGTTTGACCTTGCTGATGTGTTTGACCTTGCTGATGTGTTTGACCTTACCGAGGTGTTTGACTTGCACGGACACCTGATGGGTTTAACACTGAACTTTCAGAGTGCCTGCACATCGACTTTGCCAAAGAGGGCTATCGTGCTAGTAACAAGAAAAACTACATCGAACAAATGGTCTCATACCTGACGCGTCGTGATGCCATCCACAAATTCACGGGGTTTCTTGTGTGGACACATGCAATCCCAGATAGTGAGTCTAATTCCAATGAAGCGGACCCACTGTTACATGACCAGGACAAAGTGGACTGAGTCCAAACCACCATGATGGCCACAGGAGCACCCACCTGGAGTATTGCCAAGCGTGCACCATGGCCGAAAACCCATGTGCGCACTCTCATCAAGATCCATGGAGCCGTGGATTTTGTGCCAGCGCTCCAGGCATACCTAAATGAATATGTCCCAAAGTGCTGTGTCACCGCATCGGTGTATGACTTTGTGGACATCTATAAACAAATCACCATTGAGCTCCCATAACCCCAACGACTTACTGATGAGACCCAACGTGACACGATCCGAGCAACACCAGGTCACCTGAATCCTGGACGCAAAAACCCTGAGCCAGACCATTTTGATTGTGTTCTCGTCCATGAGGACGACATGGCAGAGGATGTCAGAATCAAAGGTGCGTCTCGGGCCCAGGGTATGGGATTGGGGTATAACACTCATGTCCTTTGAGGGTATCGCACTGCGCGTGTCCGTGCTCTGTTCCGCCTACCTTCCTGGTTCGAGTGTGCCAATACCCTTGCATATATTGAATGGTTCACACCTTTCAACCACTGGCTGTCCCATTGCGTATGTCACAAGTGTCGTATGCCATGCGCCAAGGACGGCGTCAAGCTGCTGTTATTCCGATCACATCCATTCAGCGCAGTTGTGCTCTGACTCCGATCTTTGGCAAGCCACACCAGCGAGACCGATCGAACAGTGCAGCCAATTTTTCTTAAATTCACACCAGAGTATATACATGTTTCAACTTTGTGATGGTGATTCCGTATTAGTCAACGACGTATAATAAAGGCAGAAATACATGTACCTAGTTCCCATTACTCCAATAGTATCACTGAGCGCATCAGTGCAACTTGAAGATGTTGCTCCCATTCGCAGCCTCAGTCCAGACTGAAGCCTCTGAGTCATAACGTGGCTTGAGCTAAGAATCAGTGCTCGAGCACTGATTTTTAGCTGGTTTTGTACTGAAACTCAAGTTCCATGTCATCTGATTTTTAGGTGCCGGCGCTTTCTGCAGTTCTCAGCAACGACACCGGTGTCAGCCCAAGAATCTCGGCCCACACTGACTCCCGCCCCGACATGGACACCTTCCTCCAGATCCTCGACCTCGACAACAAAAATCATGGGTTCAACAGCGGCATGGCCTGGGCCCACTTTGACCAGGCCGCTGCGCCCTTTTGGGATATGCACAGCGTGTCGTGAGTCCAGCGTGGTGCGTTGCTCCCGCGCTCACATCCAGATCCCCGCCCGTTGTTCCTGTCTGAGCCGACTCATCCCTGGGCCACTTCCACAAGCACTCATCTGCAACCCTCCACATGCAAAAGGTGCAGCGCTCATGCAGGCAAGCAGCACCTGGGGGAGATGTGGGACGTCGATGCAGACATGCAGCTGGATGTGGAAGAGGGCCATGATGCTGCCAAGGGCGGAGAGGGCCGGTTAACATGGAGGAGACCCTTAAGAGGTGCATTATTTGCTTTCATCCCCCACATCCAACCTACTCTCCTGCCTTCCTTTGCTCTCCACCTGCACATGTGGAGCTGCTGTGCCGCATGGCAGGTTATCGTTGTATTTCTGTTCCTGCATTTGGGTGCCCCCTTGACATCTAGCTGGAGTGGATGCTGGCGCTGAAGTAGGAATTGGAATTGGAACTGGTTTCGAACTCAACCTGGTTCAAGTTCGAATCTTATACGTTTAGTATAATAATTAAACATACATAGCTAAATATTTATAATTTATAAATTTAAAAAGATATTTTAGTACTTTCAATTTCACCACTGAGCTGCACTGTGCTTCGAGCTCAAAGTAAGCTCAATCCTCATATTCGGTATTCTGTTGATTACCTATGCTTTGTTCTCGAGAATTTTGCAGAGTCAAATGACCATGATACAGCTGGGATCTGTGGAAAGAGATGTCCCATTTAACCTGAAAAGGCAAGAAAAGGAGACATAACCATCCTGATTTTGAACTGACCCCAAGACTGCTTAAGGGGATGTGTTCTCGGATATAATTCTTGGCGTGCACAGGTAATTCCAAATAGGTGCGCAGTTTTCTGGAGATTAATGCTTTAAGCAAAGCACAGGGGCCATAATTAGCAACTGGCTTATCTCACCTCGAGAGCCCAGCAGGTACCACCCACACCCATAATAAACTAAGTGTTACATATGGAAATGGATAGAAAAATAATACGCCTGGAATAGCACGGGCTCTAGGACATATGGTGGGCAGGGAGGAGGTTGAGCATGGTAAATCCATGCCATGGTGGCTGCATTTAAAAGCACCTAGCTAAGCTGACGAACTGCTACTATAATCCGCCCCCACAGGATGCTTTGAGAGAGCCAATTGCGATGACTGGTGGTATTTCCCCAGCAGGAGATGACCGTTCAAAACTTGGGGTCAAATGGCTAAGTACCATAGGTTGTTTTCTCAAACTTATTCCATGGTGGTTGATGTGGGATAAGCCGAGGTCGGCAGGCAAAATGATCACCAATGCTTATCACTGGTGGGTATTCTGCTGATAACACCTCCAATTCCTGTGGATGCTGATTGGAGTCCCATTTGGTGTCTGTCAGAGAGCGGCCAGGAAGCTATGCTAGCTCACGAGTCATAGGTCGCCTTGCTGCAGCAATCAGAATGAAGACTTGGTTTTCTAGCTTCAAGTTGAAGTGCTCCTATATTCTCTTCTACATCAAGATCTCTCTAGCTTTCTTGTGAAGCCCGTCCAGACGTCCAGTCTTAAGTAGGGTGAGTGCTGGACCCTCACATGGCTACAAGCGCCGCTTTTCAGTTTTTCACAGCAAAACGCTTTGATGCGGTCCAGGCACCGGGAACATGGGCGTTAGCCAGGTTGTCCGTAATTTTCATGTGACCATGCGGCGCGATCGTACCCCCGGCCTTTGCCAACCCGATCCCTTGATCCACGTGGTTGGCTTGGCATCATGGGTTCTTTGTGGGGGTGCCTGGTTCTTTGATACAGTAGTGTGCCTGGGTTCGGTATCTCAGGGATGTAGATACAGGAGCAATATCGACCATGTGCTCGTGCTCGCGCATCAATGATGCACCAGGCTTCTTACAGATGCCTACAGTTCACCACACGGTCCAACACGACCACCGTCATGCTCTGAGGCTCTCTGCACAAAGTGAGAATGGGATCCATGCGAGCGGCGAGGATTCTCAAGTTGCTTCTCTGTTTCATACCAGGAGGCACTTCCGCTCATGCTTGTCCAGGTCTGACTTCCGAACGCGCTGGCGATGTCACCCTGAACAGCTGACGGGCATGACTGAGAAACGTTTTGTAATAGGTGCGTTGGAATACAACAGACACGTGCTACTTACAAGCCTTCAACGAAGCTGTCCTCAGCAGTGCCATCCTTCCACGTCCGTAAATAGAGGCATGTCCAGAAAACATTTTTAAACGGCCCCCCTCCAGCGCCACCCATGCCACCCCTGGCAAGCCTCCGCAGATGCGCCACCAACCGGCCGGAGCACGAGCTCCGCACGATGCGTCATCCCGCGACCTCGGGGCGGGGTGGGGTTGGCAGCCATCGGGAGCTCGCGACGTCGCGGTGGCATGCGGAGAGCAGCGGGAGCCATGGTGGCTTGAGAAGTCGCGTAGAATGTTGGAGTGTCCAGCAGAAAGAAGGTTGAAGCGGCAAAAGAAGCTCGGCATGCAGAAGCTGAAAGAACCACATTACTATAAGCTCGTGCACGGCACCTCGTCGGAAAGGCTTAAATCCCCACCCCAACGCGACGCTTCAGACTCCGACGCACACGCTCGCGTAAGTTCTCCACATCGCAATGAAGTTTATTTATAAAGAAAAACATAATATAATGGCAATAAAATGCGTTAGATTTTTTAATCTCTTAATTGGTATTTTTCTAATTACTGATGTACACGAAGCCTTGTGGGTGGTGAGGGGAGCATCAGAGTTTGAAGCCTCGGAGAAGCCTCAGGGTGGGGATTTAAGGTCCCCCCACTCGTCAACCAAGGCACCTTGGTCAAATGCTTCCCCCCACCGTCGTCAAGCAAATTTTTTTTTTTTTCCAATTTTACGTCTTTTGGGGCAGCGCCCTATGTAAGACGGTATGTACATTTTCTTTCTGGCATGTAGCCCACCTCTCCTTTGGACCTCTATTCTCTGCGTATGCTCAAGAGGCATTGCCTCGAGTGTTTCCGTGCCTTCGTGGGCGAGGTGTGTGTTTAGCGCCTTCTCTCCCTGCGCTGTTGTCTGCCTGTTCTTCTTCCTGTGTCCTCTTTCGCCGCTGGTAGTGCGACATCCCCGTATTGGTTCTCGAATCTTTTCGTGTCCTGTATGTACCCAAATAGATCCTCCAATGCTTTGTGTCCGCCCAGCAGCATTCTTAGAGATCTCACTCCTCGTTTTAGCTTGTTTTCCAGCCTTTGCCTCTGCTTCTTCCGTCTCTTGTGCGTTCCTGCACGCGGGCACGAGGGTGATTCCGCCTTCCCTATCTTGTGCAGGTATTTGTTCAACGGTATGTGTCCCATCCTCAACTGTACGAGCATGCTGGCCTGTTTTCGCGGCATGTTCTTCGTGATCTTCGTGAAAGCTGCTGACGGCATGGTGGGGTCAATCTCGTGCGCTCGCATGGCTCTGGGTGACTTAGCAAAGATTTCCCTCGCTCTCTGCTTTAGGCTCGTGTTATTCCTCTGGACCTCTGCTGCTCTGCTTGTTGGCATTATTCCCTGACACTCAATCGGTATGTCCCTCTCCTCGCTGGTCTTTCCGCTCGCCCCCTTCTTTGCCTCATCTGCCCTCTCGTTCCCTGCTACCCCTTTGTGCCCCGGTACCCATCTCATCGTGACTTTGACCCCCGGCTGTTGTTGTACTACGCCTTGAATCTGTCTGTGAACTGCGTTGATGAGATATTGACCAGGGATCGCGCGCTCCTTCCTGGTTGTCTGTATGGCCGCTAGATTGTTCAGGGCGATGGTGTATCTCTCTGCCCATTCCGTGTTGAGCATCTTCGCCCCTATGGCTGCACATGCCAGCTCCGCTTCGAAAACGGTGTGCTCGTTTTCTGGGCCCATGTATAGCCTCGCTGACCTGCATTCCCTTCTGTTTCTGTACATCACCGCGGCGGCCCCTACTCCACCCTCTATACACGACCTGTCCGTGTATATGACTACCTCTGCCTCATCGGTATCTATTTCTTCCTTTGCCTTCTCCTTGGATGGTGGGATCCTTGCGTTGAATGCCGGAGCCCATTTGGGCCCAAGCACCGCCATATGGATCTTCTCCATCGTGTCCGGGTTTAGCTCGAAAGCGTGCATCATCTCGTGGAGAGGGGATCTATGGCGTTTGACATACCTCCTAGCTGCTTTCCTCATTCTCTCTGCTAGCAGGTGACTCTGGGGAAAGCACGCTAGTCGTACTGCAGCTCTGTGCACTATCTTGGTCACTAGCAGTGGGAATGGTAGAAGGTCGGCGTGTGCGTCGAGCGTATCTGTGGCTGTGGTTCTGAGCGCTCCTGTGATGTCTAGCGTGACCTGCCTCTGGATCCTGGCTAGTTTGTTCACATAGCCCTTGGTGCCTTTAGTTCTGTTTGTCTCTGGCGTGAGGAAGACGTCAGTGGCGTATAACATCCTCGGGATCGCGACAGTTAGATAGTATGTCCGCATGTACTTAGCTAGTATCTTGTACTGCCCCACGTATGCTTCCCCTTTCTTCAGAGCGTAGTTGACGGGTTCTTTGAACCTCAATTCCTGGTCCATTATCACCCCCAGGAATTTGTGAGTTTCTGTGGGCCGCACTACATGGCTCCCTATCTTTATCGATGGCCTCATCGTCGGCTTGGTTTTCCTCGGTCTCGCTGGGTCTTTGTCTCTTCTCCTGGTGAGCCCCATCAGCCTGAATTTCTCCACTGTGAATTGGCATTGATGCTGTTTCGCCCAGTCGTACGCTCCTCCTGGTCTTTCCATCATTTCTGTCAGCTTTCTGAATGCCTCAGGTGGGTCCTTCCCTTCTGCTGTTAGGGTCGTGTCGTCCACGAACCCCACACAGCCTTCTCCCCTCTTGTTCTGTGCGATGTAAATGAGATCTGCATTGTAAAATTGATACGCGATTGCTGAGAGGGGGCAGCCCTGGTCCATGCCCCACTCTATGGGCCTGGTCGCTGAGGTATAATCGTCCAGGCTGACGACTGTGAGCCTGTTCTGGACCTTCCTGTGTATCCAGTCCATGTACTCATGCGGTACTCCTCTCCTACGCATGTTGTGAGTCAGTCTTTCTAGTACAATGCTAGGGAGAGCCCCCTTTATGTCCAGATACAATATCCCCAGCACATTTCCTCTCCTCCAAGCGTCCTTCGCTTGTCCTACCACGTAGTGTATGGCGTCCGTAGTTGTTCTGCCTGGTCTACATCCGAAGTAGTGATCTGGTAGCAGTCGGTATTTTTCTGCCATTTTCCCGATGTCCTCTGCGACACACGCTGACAGTACCTTACCTATCGTGTCGAGAAGGGCTATAGGTTTGTAAGCACCTGGGACCGTGTAATCGGCTTTCCCTGGTTTGTGCAGGACTTTGGTGATGGAATCTCTCCATCCGGCTGGGTATACCTCGAGGTCGAATGTCGCTTGGAAGAGGGGACCTATGTATGGTAGGAGAACGTCAATGCACTGCTTTATGAGCTCATTGGGGATACTGTTTTCTCCGGGCGACTTGAACCAATTGAGCCTGTCTACTGCTCTTCGTATCTGTACATTGGTTATTGGCTGGTATTCGAATGCCGGTGGCAGGTAATCGTAATCCTCTGGGATTTGTTCCATTCCGTCTCTTGTTTTTGGGAAGCACGTGTTGAAGAGCATGTTTGCCTTTTGTTCGTTACTCTCCGCCACCTGTCTCGTGCCGCCGTCCTTTTGCGCTACCATCGTCGGTGCCCTTGCCATCCCTCCATCTGATATTCCCGCCAAGGCGTACCTGTGTGCCGTCCACACCATCTTTTGGTTGATGTTCACGAGGAAGTCGGCCCAGTGCCCTTTTTAAAGCCTTCTATTGCTCCAGCATAACTGTTTCTGGTGCTTCTGTACTCCTCATGTGAGGGGTGCATCGTGTCGTTTCTCTTGGCGTACGCCCTTCTTCCCAAGCATCTCGTTTTGTTCCTCTTCTGAGTCAGCTGGAGCGACCACCAGCGTTTCACATATGGCGAGGGTTTGCTCTTCGGCACTAGCTCTTCAGTGGTGTCATAAATAGCTGTGGTGAGCGCCTCTAGAGGGGTATGGAACTGTCGCTGATCTATCGGGGTTGGGTTTTCCATAGCTTGCCCCAACCTCGTTTCTAGCGCTTTGTTGTATGCCTTCCAATCCACCTGCCTGTAGTTGTGTTTTGGGCTGTGCCTGGCGGTCGACTGTGAGGTCTAACTTGGTGTCTATGGGATAGTGATCGGTTTTTGGTGGGCGTTCTTCCGGCACTGTCATGCAGCTGATTAGTCTCTCTACTAGCGAAGGTGAGGCGAACACATTATCTGTTCAGGTGTGATTTCCCGTGGCCATCGCTTTGAGGGTCGGCACTCCTTTAGGCAGTGCCATATGCATCCCTTGCTCCGCTATGGTGTCCAGCAATACCTGTGCCTCGTTGAGGTTGGCCCTGGTGAACAGGTGCAAATTGCGTAGCTCGTCCCATAGCGGGTGGTGCCTATTGAAATCCCCTAGCCATAGCATTCCCTCCGCTTGTCTTCCTTGTGTGCCTCCTTCCGCCGCTTTTTCTTGTATGTGCTTCCGCACAGCCCTTATGCTGTCCGACTGTGCACAGTCTGCGTATATGTTATATATCCATACTTTACCCGTGCTCGTCTTGATACTTATTGCCGTGACGTCCGGCGATCCTACCTCCATCCCCCATGCGCTCGTTGCAATCTTTTTGCTTATCAGTATCATCGATCTCGTTCTTGCCCCTCCGTTCTGGAAGTGTGTCTTTGGGTATATCGAGTACCAGCTGTGTGTGGCCCTAGAATTTCCCAGGAAATCAACGTATGGTTCTTGGATTGCGAGGATATCGTAGTGATCAGGCGTGCACTTAGCTAGCATTTCTGCCGTAGTGGTGAGTGACTTGTTCACGGTTTTGTTGTCTGATTCTCAAATTTTTGATCTGTTGTTCATCTCTACTCATTGCAGGATCGGTGCGTTGTTGTTGTTGTGGGGCTGTCCTGTCTGGGTCTGTTCGCGGTGTGTTCCTATCCTGTAATCGTCTAGCCGGCTCTGCCTTCCTTCTCTCTGTTCTCTCTCCTGCCACCCTTGATCCATGTGCCCTATTCTTGGGTTTGTCCCTCGCCCTTTGCCCCTTCCATTCCATCGGCTTTCCATTAGTCCTCTTCGTGTTGAGTAGTTCGGTTCCGTCCGTTGTTCTTCGCCGCCTCTGTCCATCATCTGTGTTCCCATGTGGGCTTCCACCTTGGCTGTTCGCCACCTCCTCTCTTCCTGTTCCCTGACCTGTTTTAGCAGGTCTCCTGCCTCTACTGTTCTCTCTGCCTCCCCTTGTTGCTCCCAAGTCCAGGGGTTTTCGTCTGGGAAGAATCGGTACATGTGCTCTAGGTCACTTTTCTCTGCCGCTTCGCACGCCGCTTTGAAGACTGGGCACGTTCTATCCCATGATGCGTGGCCGGTCGCGTCGCAATTTACGCATCTGAAGTTGCTCAGGTCGCTCTCCTCGCATTCTGCTGTTTTGTGTTCTGCTCCGCATGTGCCGCATTTTCGCACAGATAACGTCTTCATTTCTACTAGTTTAGCAGAAGTCTGACCAGCTGCAGGCCAAAACCAGAAGAGCAGCCGCCGAAAAGCGACCATTTCCCAGTGGATACCATTTTTGACGTAACTCTACAAGCAAGCATACAACAGCCAAAACCGAACTACAGACCAGTAGACTGGAAGCTGTACAACGAAAAACTAGAAGCCAGGCTCAAGGCAGACATCAGCGAGCCAAATCCCCTCACGCCGCAGCAATTTAATACATATCTGCACGCGCTGATGACTGCTATT